>CAUYLG010002741.1:0-113453 GCA_963573385.1 Cacajao melanocephalus
GAGGTTGAGGCTGCAGTGAGCCAAGATAGCGCCACTGCACTTTAACCTGGGCAACACAGCAAGACCCTGTCTGAAAAGCAGCAACAACAAGAAACTTTTTAGAAATGACCCAGAGAGATAACAAATGATCTACTTCTATGAAAACATTTGTTGTTTTGAAAAAGGGTCACAGATAAAGTGTCGCAGGCATCCCGAGAAAGGCGCAATGCCACGGAGGAGACGGCCTTCAGCCCACGTGGCTAGCAGGATGCAGATCTGCGTTCAGGGGCCCAGGTGGACACCTTTCCTTCCGGAACCTCTGTGAATGATACAATATAATCTAGCTCATTAGCATAACTTCCCCGAATACCCCTTCACACACCCCAGGCAGGATGCGCTCCCATCCTCCCCATGTGTCCGGGATTCCTGATTCTGACACGTACACGCAGCTATGATCCTGGCCAAGGTATCTAGCCTCTCCAAGCCTCAGTTGTACCATCTCTAAAACAGACATGCTATTATCTAGGCTGCATGTCTCCCAGAGTTAATAGGAGGCAGCAGTGCGATCACTCCTGAGTGGGTGTTTGTGAACTGGAAGGTGCTAATCAGAGGTGTCACCATTATAATCATAGGCCCAATCCTTATTCCTTCGAGCCAAACAGACAAACTCAGCTATTTGCTGGCTTCCCCTTAGAGCACTCCCTCCCTCCTGCAGGCCCCACACCCTCCCAAGAGTTAATTCACATACAGTTACCAGGGTAAGGAGAAAAACAGAAAGCCAAACATGAAATAACCTATACGTTTAAACTCGTGGTACAGCTAAATTCTTATAGTCTGGCAAGCAAGCGTTCAGGGAAGCAGGAACTAGATTTAAAGGAGAAAAGAACTCTGGGAAAGCACACTGTATTCGTCTGCTTGGGCTGACCACAGTCTGGGTGGCTTCAACAACAGAAATTTATTGTCTCACAGTCCTGGAGGCTGGAGATCAAGGGCAAGGTGCCATCAGGAGGAGGGCTGTCTCCCTGGGGTGCAGATGGCTGCCTTCTTGCTGTGCCCTCATGTGACCTTTACTTAGGGCACAAGCATCCCTAGTGTTTCTTTCTTTTTCTTCTTTTCAAGACAAAGTCTTACTCTGTCACCCAGGCTGGAGTGCAGTGGTGCCATCTCGGCTCTCTGCAACCTTCGTCTCCCCAGTTCAAGCGATCATCCCACCTCAGGCTCCAGAATAGCTGGGACTACAGGCGCAAGCCAGCATGCCCCGCTAATTTTTTTTTTTTTTTTTGTAGATATGGGGTTTTGCCATGTTGCCCAGGCTAGTCTGGAACCCCTAGGCTCAAGTGATCCTTCTGCCTCGGCCTCCCAAAGTGCTGGGATGACAGGCATGACCCACCACGCCAGGCCAAACCAGCCTTCTGAAGAGCTTAATTCTCCATTACTGACTTTGTGCTCTTTTATGCAAAGGTTGCAGATGCTGATGCTGAAACCCTTTTCTGACCCGTAGCTCTAGAGTCAATGAAGACCTGGACGTTCTTCATCCCCTGAAGGCAAAGAACTTGTTCATGAGCATCTCCCGGCGGCTCGTCTCCTCTTGCTTCTAAGGACATCGGTTCTACTGGATCAGGTCCCAGCACAAATGAGGACCCCCACTCAGTTAACCTTAATTACCTTCTTAAAGGCCTTATCTCCAAATACAATCACATTGGGGGTTAGGGCTCCCACCTATGAATCTGGAGACGGAAAGGGACACAGTTCCATCCACCACACGTGCACACACACACACGCTTCCCTCCTCCCGCGTATGGATTCTGTCTCCCCCAGCCCAGTCTTGGCCTCTCAAAGTGCAGGCATTGCAGGAATGAGCCTTCATACCTGGCCGCATGTGACTTTTGGCGCCTTCTGTGTGCACCTGCACAGCTGCGTCTCTGGATTCAGCATCTCCAGGGGCCGAGGGCTTCCACGTGGTGAGCCAGAGCAAAGGGCTCACAGCATAAGGCACGCGCAGGGCAATGGGAGACAGAAAACAACTTGAGTGCAGTAAAACCTGGAGGGTGGAAGACACCGTCCTCACTCATGTGGGAGCCAGAAAAGGAGGTGTCATGGAGACGGAGACTGGATTGATGGTTACCAGAAGTTGGGAAAGGGGAGGAGGGGAGATGATTGAACAGAGGTTGGTACAAACATGGGTACAAAAACACAGATAGAAGCAGTATGTTCTGTGGTTTGATAGCATAGTAGGGTGACTACGGTTAACGATAATGTGCCCCAGAGTTCAAAATAGTGACAAGGGGGGCATGGGATTGTTCCCAACATAAAGAAAACATAATGTTTGAGATGACAGACATCCCCGTTACCCTGATTTGATCATTATACATTGTATACATGCATCAAAATATCATGTGTACATATAAAATATGTATAATAGTAATAATAATTATTTTTTGAGGGAGAGTCTCACCGTCACTCAGGCTGGAGCACAGTGTCATGATCTCAGCTTACTGCAACCTCCGCCTCCCAGATTCAAGCCATTCTCTAGCCTCAGCCTCTGGAGTAGCTAGGATTACAGGCGAGCACCACCATGCCCTGCTAATTTTTGTATTTTTAATAGAGACGGAGTTTCACCATGTTGGCCAGGCTGGTCTCAAACTCCTAACCGTAAGTGATCTTCCCACCTCCACCTCCCAGAGCACCGGGATTACAGGTATGAGCCACCGTGCCCAGCCTAAAATATGTATGATTATTAAATTCCAGTTTAAAAAACCACCTTACTGTTTGTGCTAGATACATTTGTAGGTACTGGTGATAGAAAAACGAAGACCTCATCCTTCCCTTGGAAAAAAAAAAACCAGAGACCAAGTCTCTTAGGGAAAAGAGAACCCTGCCAGGAACACGAAACAAGAGGCGAGTGCCCCGGCGGCTGCCTGTCACAGGAGCTCAGTCTAGACCAGAAAGAGACATAGACGGGAACTCACAGAATGAACGCTACAGATTGAGGCCAGGCTGGTCCCACCGGCTTGGCAGGGCTCTCTGGACTCTGGGTCATCAATAAGAACTGTCGCCTAAAAGCTTCAATATCTGCTCTGCGCACGTCAACCCTCTTGGATGTAGTTTGAAACCATGTACACTTTCAACCACTATCCTGAAGCATGGCTGCCCTGGAGACAATAATTCTAGAAGCATTTTCCATTGACATCTCACAGGAGAAGGACTATGGAAAGACTGCATTTCTGAATCTGAAACCACTAGAAGATTTACATCTCCGCATGTCGGCGGTGAGGTCAGAGACTCCGCCACCATGGAATTCAAAGTTCTTTGCGGTTTGACATAATAGCTACCTATTAAGTTTGTCTTCTGCGTGACCTGAGCAACTGCCATTTAGAAAAGGGAAAGCTATCATCCATCATGTGTCTTTATAAAGAACTTCTTTAAACTTTATCTTATGAAGCTGTTTTCGTAATTATTTGGCTTAGCTCGGATTCCAGAGCCCTGTACAAGATGTACAAATGGAATAAAATTGCCATCATTTAGATCAGGCCAAAGATAACTTCCCAACTAAGAAGAATTGAAGGTTTTTTTTTTTCCTTGAAAATAACATAAATCATAATGAAATAAGCCCCAATTTAAGAATTACTTTATTTATTTATTTTATTGAGACACCATCTGGCTCTGTTGCCCAGGCTGGAATGCAGTGGCACAATCACAGCTCACTGCAACCTTGACCTCCTGGGTTCAACCGATCCTCCCACCTCAGCCTCCCACGTAGCTGGGACTACAGGCATGCATCACCATGCCCAGCTATTTTCTTTATTTTTGAAAAGACGGGGTTTCACTATGTTGCCCAGGCTGGTCTTGAACACTTGGACTCAAGTGATTCTCCTGCCTCGGCCTCCCAAAGTGCTGGGATGCCAGGTATCAGCCACTGTGTCCGACCTAAGATTTACTTAAAAATAAAAAAACAAACAAACAAACAAAACAACACTTCCAGGCTATATCCTGGTTTGTTGCGTTATTTGTTCAAATAAGTCTCATCTTATATCCTTATGTCCACACCTCCACAGTGATAACTAGTGCTCAAAAAGCTGATTGTAAAACACAGTAAGATTCTGAATCATAATTCCCGATTAATTCCCACTGGAATACAGAAAAGTGTGCTAAAATATTTGGTTGACTTTCATATCTTGCTGACACTTAAAAACCATGATTCACATATATTTTTAAAATTTTGCCATGACGAAGTATGTTGTTAAGGCAGGAATATAAAACACATTTACATTTGTTTACTTGCTTGATATATTTCTACTCTTGCCCTGGGTCCCCAGAGGTTAGGGCCAGGCTTGACCTCCCTGACATGCCATTCTTCCTGCCCCACCACCATTAGCATGTGACTTTTGCTTTGTTTTGTTTTGAGACAAGGCCTTGCTCTGTCACCCAGGCTACAATGCAGTGGTGAGATGACAGCTCACTGCAGCCTCAACCTCCTGGCTTAGGTGATCCTCCCACCTCAGTCTCACCGGTAGCTAGGACTAAAGGCACATTCCACCATGCCCAGCTACTTTCATTTTCTGTAGAGATGGGATCTTGCTATGTTACCCAGGCTGATCTTGAACTCCTGACTTCAAGCAATCCTCCCGTCTTGGCCTCTCAAAGTGCAGGCATTGCAGGAATGAGCCTTCATATCTGGCCGCATGTGACTTTTGGCTTTTTTCACCTCATGGGCTTACGATGGCTGCTCCAGCTCCAGCTTCATGTCCACATTCCAAGCAGAAAGATAAAGACCAGGAGAAGGAAGACAAGGTGACGCTGTATCACAAAAGCAAAGAATTTCCAGACATCTTGGCTGATCTCTTGCACAATTCAGAACCATTTCATTTGGCCACCCTTAGTTACAAGGGCATTGGGAAAAGTGGACATTTTGTTTTGTTTTATTTTATTTACTTATTTATTTATTTATTTTTTGAGATGGAATTTAGCTGTAGCCCAGGCTGGAGTACAATGGCACAAACTTGGCTTATTGCAACCTCAGATCGCTGCAACCTCGGCTCGCTGCAACCTCCGTGTCTCGGGTTCAAGCCATTCTCCTGCCTCAGCCTCCTGCCACCACCCCTGGCTAATTTTTTGTATTTTTGTTAGAGACAGGGTTTCACCATATTGGCCAGGCTGGTCTCGAACTCCTGACCTCACTCAGGTGATCCACCCTACTATGCCTCCCAAAGTGCTGGGATTATAGGTGTGAGCCACTGCTCCTGGCTATTTATTTATTTTAAAAGATGGAGTCTCGCTCTGTCATCCAGGCTGGAGTGCAATGGTGCAATCTCAGCTCACTGCAACCTCCGCCTCCGAGGTTCAAGTGATTCTCTGGCCTCAGCCTCCTAACTGGGATTACAAGCATGTGCCACCACACCCGGCCTAAAGGTAGATATTTTAGCTGGCCATGGTGCCACCCTGAACAAAATTGGGCTTCTGACTATTAGGCAAAGGAGAGAATGATTACCAAGTGGGCAAGTGGCCGTGTCTCCCACATGGGAGGGCCAAGAGCAGTGACCCCGGGGGATTCCTGGCCTCAAGACTAACTTGTCACAACAGAGATAGAGCCGGGGAGAGCCCACTAATTATGACTGTGTGGCTGCGTCCACACCAGACGCTTTAGGGAGGTCAAGGTTCTGGTAGACCCATACGTAGAACTTGGGATAGGATAGGACTGAGACCACAGAAAAGAGACAGTCGAGAGTCGGCTTAGAGCAGCGCAGAAGGAAGAGGCACATGTCCCGAGGCACAAAAGACTCCCAAATTTGTTCTAGAAGGCAATTTGGCAACTCACATCAATTGGACTTCTAAAGAGACCGCCTGGTAGTTCCTGCTCCTCTGGGGAGCAGGATCTCTGGGGCTGCTCCTGGCAACTCCACTTCCCCCCCATTTTTTGAGCCCCCCTCACCTACCACATACAGCCTTTTGTGCCTTCATTGGCTACTGCTGGCTTTAGTGGCAGCTCCAGATTTTCCAAGTCAAGGGCCAGAGGGGCCTTTTCTGGCACAGAGTGAGGCAAAGAAACACAGCGACATTGCACGCAGCATTTGCGCAGTAAAAGGCTGTCATTTTCCAATTGGGGTTCATTTTTGTTGGTTCTTTTGGGGGGTGTAGTGTGTGGCAGAGGCTGAAGCCCTGTCCCCACACCCTCCCCTACTGTTGCAATTGGTCATTTTCTACTGCAACAACAACGACAAACACCCAATTTACATAAAAATACTTATTTCAACTTTATCACATTTAAGGAGAGACACATGCGTAATTTACTTTTACTTAATTACATTAGGAAAAGTATGATTCCTCAATGAATTTTTAAGTGACATGTTTCGTGACAAATGTAAATTCAAAGTACATTTTATGGCATCAAAAAAGAAAGATAAAACTGGTTTTATTTTATTTATTTGTTTTATGTTTGTTTGTTTTTGTTTGAGATGGAGTCTCACTCTGTTGCCCAGGCTGGAGTGCGATGGTGCGATCTCAGCTCACTGCAACCTCTGCCTCCCAGCTTCAAGTGATTCTTGTGCTTCAGCCTCCCAAGTAGCTGGGATTACAGGTGCGCCACCACACCTTGCTAATTTTTGTATTTTTAGTAGAGTCTCACTGCATTGCCCAGGCCAGTCTTGAACCTCTGGGATCAAGGGATCCTTCTGCCTCGGCCCCCAAATTGCTGAATTACAAGTGCGAGCCACCACACCTGGCCTGGATAAGTCTAATTTTGATGAGAAGAAAACAGGTAAGAAATCTGAGAAGGGCTGGGCGCTGAGGCTCACGCCTGTAATCCCAGCACTTTGGGAGGCCAAGGTGGGCAGATCACTTGAGTCCAGGAGATAGAAACCAGCCTGGGCAACATGACGAGACCCCCATCTCTACAAAGAGTTAGCCAGGCATGGTGATGTGTGCCTGTGGTCCCAGCTCCTCAGGAGGCTGAGGTGGGAGGATCGCCTGAACCCAGGAGGTGGAGATTGCAAGTGAGCCGAAATGTGCCACCGCACTCCAGCCTGGGTGACAGAGTAAGACCCTGTCTCAAACAAAACAAAACAAACCCAGGAAAACTCATGTTACAGCCAACTTGTAGAAATGTTATTATTCTCTTCTCCTCAGTGCCCTTTCTTTTCACCATCAGGGTTCCTGAAGTTTCTTTTCATCAGAGATTCATTATGTGCATACATTTATAAATGAAAATGATTCCACGGGTTCATGAGCTTCCGTAGCGGTCAGCTATGGACCTGAGGACAGATGTAAGGACTCCGGGCTGAGCATCTCTCTGAGGCTCCCAAAGTGTTTACTAATTGTTAATAAATAGAAATGGACTCAGACACTTCTCTTCCTCCAATGAGATGACCGCTCTGGCCCTCCATGACAAACTCCATTTCCTCCCAAATCCGTTTCCCTGACCTCGCAGATCCCCACACGGAGGGACCATTCCTTACAGCTGACTGGCTCACAGGTCCCTAATGCCAGTCAGATGTGCTGAACAAGGAAAGCCGTGATTGCTGCGACCAGAGAGAATCAGTCCGTCATGCTGTCCCTAGGCCAGGATGAACTCGGCCTGTGTCTCTGGAGTGCTGGTAAATTGGCAGCTGAAGAAACATACAGTTCTGTGTTTCAAAATGCAAATGATCACAGTTCCCTGACTCTGGGTGTCCGCTGACACATTCCTGACCAATGACTATAAATCTGCTCTTGGAATGTGGTAAGTTGAGAAATTAAACACAAATACCCCAATCTGATAACCTTCCTCTGGCCTTTCACAGTATTGTTTATAGAACTGCATTTTAGAAAATGAATTCCTTTATGCTCGAGGTTTTGGCGCTTTTGTCTTCTAAGCCCAGAAACTGCAAACGTTTTCATGATAAAAGAAAGCTGGCGCTCTTCCTTCTACTTAAATTACAGACACTGGTCTGAGTTACCCGCCGCTGTGGATGTGTGTTGGGCTTCAGCTGCTTTCTAGCCATTCTTCCATCCTTAGAGCATCTGAATTTCCTTTTATGGAGCGGCCTCATCCCCTTTGACGGAATCCGATGAAATCTCAAGTCCAAGCACCTGCTTCCCAGCAAGAGGGCGGGGCTGCTGGCGTTCTGGAACTACATGATTTCCGCCCATTTTCAAACTCAGCGCCTCAACTTCACGTCTGTTGAATGAGTCCAAGAGAGCCTTCCAATACCTTCCTTTTTGCTTCCATTAGACGCTAACTGGTGACCCTAGTGCAGAGGGGAGGCGCCTGTCCCCGTCAGCCTCAATCCGGCTTCCTGAGAGCTCTGTCTTATCTCTAATACCTATTCTTCTGTCAAAACACCAGAGGATCTGCCGATCGATCGGGGTTTTGAAATCAAACTCGGTGGAGCTCTGGCCTGTAGATGTGTTCTCAGTGATCTGTGAGGACTTTTCAAAAATATTCTAATTGTTTTATTATTTATTTATTTTTGAGACAGGGTCTTACTGTGTAGCCCAGGTTAGAGTGCAGTGGTGTGATCCTAGCTCACCGCAGCCCCGACCTCCTGGACCTCAAGTGATCCTCCCACCTCAGCCTCCCGAGTAGCTGGGACTGCAGGTACGCGCCACCATGCCTGGCTAATTTTTGTGTTTTTTGTAGAGACGGGGTTTCGCTATGTTGCCCAGGCTGGTCTCAAAATCCTGGGCTCAAGCAGTGCTCTCGCCTCAACCTCCCAAGGTGCTGGGATTATAGACTCAAGCCACCGCATCTGACTTCAGTGAAAATCTTAAAGGATTAATGTAAAAATCACACGATGGGATCATGATCCTCCCATCAAGCTCTGTATCAAACATTCATCCTAAAGCTCATCAGTTCAGAGTTAGAGAGCAAACAACTTCAGATAAAGAGGCTTTCCAAAACACTGGGAATTTCGGCAGACATGGGGCTTGGGGAAACTGAGGCACCCGGTCTGACTTCTCTTCCCTGATGAGGATGTGGCCTTAGTGAAGCTGAGTTTGGTCCAAGAAACGGGAGAGTTCAGTGTTGATGAAAATTCTCTCGAACAAAAGTCATGGATTGCTAGAGCAAGCTCTTCAACTGTGACAATGAGACCAGGCTATACAAGTTCAAGGGCAGAACAAAAATCACGGATAATGTTAATTGGCTACATTAGGGAATCCATGCAGAGGCCACTGTGGGTCCCTGGAAGCTACACTGAAATGTATGTCATCTGCTTCCACCCTGGCGGGGGGGACCCACTTCCACAAGTTTCCATGTCCTCTGTTACATAGAGACCCTAAAGTCATCGTACAGTGAGAGGAGAGACGTGGTTCCTTCCTGCTGCACGTTCACCCAGCTGAAACTCTGCAGTTTGTATTCGGAGTGAGACAGGCACCACCAGGTATGGAAGATCCAGCAAGCTAAAAGGAGAAACACTGAGCTGGCTCTTCCCAAGGTAGATGCAGAGCCACCGATGCCATGAGGCTGGGGGGTGGTGGAAGAATTTTAACAGTGGGATTTATGCAGTTTCCCTAGATGGGACGGTTCCCGTGCAGTGGTTGGGTTAAGGAAGCTGAAGAAAGTCCAGGTAGCCCACTGACCATGCCCTGGTTTCTCCCAAACACATAGGACCTAGAGATGACTTGGGGTCCAAAGGGAGTTAAAAAACAAAGGAACCTCAGGCCGGGCGCAGTGGCTCTAGCACTTTGGGAGGCCTAGGAGGGCTGATCCCTTGAGCTCAGGAGTTGGAGGCCAGCCTGGACAACATAGCGAAACCCCATCTCTAAAAAAACTATAAAAAGGAGCTGGGCGTGGTGGCGCAATCCTGTAATCTCAGCTACTCAGGAGGCTTAGGTGGGAGGATCAGGTGACCCCAGGAGGCAGAGGTTGCAGTGAACTGAGACCACACCACTGCATTCCAGCCTGGGCAGAAGAGACCCTGTCTCAAAACAAAACAAAAAGCTAACAAAGCAAAACAGCAAAAACAAAACCTTGAACCTTATCAAGCCACATTATATCAGGAGCATAGAACTGGCCAGATTCCGGATATGGGGAATTTCTGCAGGGTCAACAGCCCAGGTATATCAACAAACAATGTCATGGGAAAAGATAGAGCCGGAAGTGTTGCAGATTAAGAGACGTGACAGTCAGCGGCAACCTAGGGCTCTCGTTTGGCTCTGCATCTGGACAAATCAACAGTAAAAATCCATGATTAAGAAAGCAGGGAAATGGGAAGCCAGACTGGGTCTGAAAGGATGGTGGTGGCTGGGACTACATCACTATGGTGAAGCTGGAGCTGGGTTTCCCCACATCCCTCTCTCTGTGGCCTTCTGGGTTAAGAGGTGGCCAAAAGAGTCACTGTCATGGGACTGGGGGGAGGCTGCATGAGGCACCAGCCATGACTATCCAAAGTGCTTAGACTTGATGCGTGACAGACACACACACAGGTATTAACGAAGTCCGGCTTGTCCCCCTCTCCCGTCCCTATCCACTCCTCCCTGACCACCAACTCTGCTGACCAGCAGCAGCCCTGAGCCAGCCTCCAGATGCTTGGCTGGGGTCCACTCTGGCTGGAGCAGTTATTAAAGGGTTTTTGTTCATTGCATTAGCTTCATGGTGCTCTTGTGTTACACCGGGGGCAGGACATTCCCATTTGTTGTAGGGACACACGGAAGCATTTATGGGTGACATTATGTCATTTCTAGGGTTTGCTTTAAAATACTTCAAAACAAAAGAGGCTGGAGAGTGGAGACTAAACAAAACAACATTGCAAAACGGTAATGATTGTTAGAGTTGGAAGATGGGTTCATTGTTCTATTCGCTGTGTTTCTGGTATGTTTGAAAATGTTCATGGTTTCAAATTGTGGGGCGGAGGAAGCTAAGGAAATGGAACAGACCCTGAAGACCCTGCCTCCTCCACGCCAGACGAACACTAGGCAAAGTCGCAGGCAAAATTGCATAACTGGAAAGTTCTTCAATTCTTCTTGAGGATGTGGGTTAAGGGAGGGAGGAAAAACTTAAGAGTGGTAACGGGCTGGTGAATAGACACACACCACGGAAGAGAAAAGAAAACGAATGCAAGCTATTACTTTTAACTGTGAGTAATACGCTGGGACATGTGTGAGCTGGTCTTGTTCTTACAAACAAGGCTAAAAAAAAAAAAATCTATGACCTTGGAATTCTCAGATTCATGCAGGCTGTTGAATTCTTCTAAAGTGGTGTTCAGAGGACAGGGTTTCAGACCTAAGGATGTACTTTGCAAAAGGGACCTTCTAACTTGGAATTTTAAATGTTAATTGAGGTATAAAACTTCTTTTTAGGAAAAACGTAAAAATCTTCATGAGCTCAGTCATTGCTTTGGTTGGGAGAGAAGATGACTGTGTAGGACGTGGGCCAATGCAAACAGAAGGGCGGAGACTGGCAGCAGGCCCACAGTCCTGTCCACAAATGTTCTTCTCCAGGGCTGAGCTTCTTGGAAAGGGGTTTATTTTATTTCATTCTATCCCAGCTCCACAGTTGGGTCATTTTAGGATCTCAGCTGGTGGCCACAGCTTTTGAGGCTTCTGAGTCATACTCCTTCTTTGTTTTTGCTTTTTTTTAGAGAGGTAATTTAAAAGTTTTTCAAAGTAGGGAGATGTTATATGGGCAATATTAAGCAGAAGAAAATTTTTTGTATTGGAAAAAGTAAATGATCGGTGTTCATAAAAGTGCATAGTCAGTAAATCAGAAAAAACTGTGAACCCGATAGAGAAACAAACTCAAGGGAAAATGCTGCATACGGGATTTTTTTGTTGTTTTTTGTTTTTTTGTTTTGAGATGGAGTTTCACTCTTTTGCCCAGGCTGGAGTGCAGTAGCGCAATCTTGGCTCACTGCAACCTCCGCCTTCTGGTTTCAAGTGATTCTCCTGCCTCAGCTTCCCAAGTAGCAGGGATTACAGACACCAGTCACCATGCCCGGCTAATTTTTGTATTTTTAGTAAAGATGAGGTTTCATCATGTTGGCCAGGCTGGTCAAAAACTCCGGACCTTGTGATCTGCCTTTAAAATTTTTTTTTTTTTTTTTTTTTTTGTATTTTAAGTAGAGATGGGGTTTCTGCATGTTGATCAGGCTGGTCTCGAACTCCTGACCTCAGGTGATCCACCCGCCTAGGCCTCCCAAACTGCTGGGATTACAGGCGTGAGCCACCACGCCCAGCCCTACCGCGTATGGTTTTAAAAGATGCAAAAGTTGATCCTAGCACCCTGTCTCAGGATGAGAACAGAAGGAGGAAATCAGAAATGCAGATGACACATGGGGAGGTGGGCGTGGCCAAGGCAAGAGAGAGGGAGGAGGATATGGACTCCAGGGCTTAGAAGAGGAGAAATTGAAAATGCCAAATCCTAGAGGGGATGGCAGCTCAGTCACCCTCAAGGCAGGCTGGCCCAGGTTTCCACACTTCCTTGTCCCATAGTCAAGTCCAATAAAATGGCAGGGGTGGCAGGGGGATTAGGGGAGTAGAGACACAGAGTCCTCTAGAATGTTTAGTTGCTGATGGTTTTCCCTGAGAAGGGGATCAGAATATGCCACCCCCAGGCCAGGTGCAGTGACTCACACCCATAACCCCATCACTTCAGGAGGCTGAGGTGGGCGGATCACTTGAGCCCAGGAGTTCAAGACCAGCCTAGGCAACACAGTGAGATCCCATCTCTATATAGTAAAAATTAAAAATAAAAAAACTTTAAAAAGAATATGCCATCCTCAAAGACATACTTTGGCATAAGGATTATTCTGAGCTGGAGGCATTTGGGAATCAACAAGCAAGTAGAGTTCTCTGCCCTCCCCTTCCTGCCTAAAAGCTGGGCATAAATTTCCCCTATAACGGTGTCCCTGCACCTCCATCAGAGGACGAGAAGAACACTCATCCCCAGGGGCGGTAGACCCCAAGACGACTCTGCATGAACAGATCCTTATAAAATAAGCCCTGACTTCCCGTTCATCCCCATATGCTTCTTAGTCACTTCCCCACAATTTGTTGTCCCTCCAAGCTCAAACCTGCCTTTCTTTGTTAAGATGGTATATAAATTCCTGAGCCTAACCACTTGAGTTTCACTTTTTTTTTTTTCTGTGAACTCTCATGCATGGGAATGTTTATAAAAATTGTGCACCTTATCTCCTGTTAACCTGCCTTTTGCTGTTTTATTTTATTTCATTTTTTGAGATAGGGTCTTGCTCTGTCATACAGACTGGATGTGCAGTGATGCAATCTTGGCTCACTGCAACCTCCGCCTCCCTAGCTCAAGCTATCCTCCCACCTCAGCCTTCCAAGTAGCTGGGACTGCAGGTGCATGCCACCACACCTAGCTAATTTTTGTACATTTTGTAGAGACAGGGTCTTACCATGTTTCCCAGGCTGGTCTCTAACTCCTAGGCTCAAGTGATCCTCCTACCTCAGCCTCCCAAAATGCTAGGATTACAGGTGTGAGCCACTGTGACAGGCCTGTCTTTTGCTAGTTTAATTTGCAGGCCCCTAATCATATAACATAAGAGGGTAGAGGCAACATTTTTCCTCCCTGACACCTGCATCCAAGGGCTAATTAAATGCACAAAATGGGGACCTCTGGGCTAATTGCTAGACCCCATAAAAATAATTCACCTGAGGCCGGTCAGATCCTTGAGGTCACCCATGACCTACAGATAAATTAGTAACCCAGGCCTTCCCCATGTCCAACAGAAAGCCCAATGTCAGGTGACCTGTTTATATTTTGACACATTTTAGCAACTGTAATACTGGCTTTAGCATTCTTGTATACCTTAGTATTTTTTATAAACAGCTTTATTAAGACATCAAATAAAACAAACATAAAATAAACAATGGTGAGTAGACACGTTTTGACATAGAAATTCACCCATAAAACTATTCACCATGATCAAGACAGTGAACATGCCCCTCACCACTCATCCTTTCCTCCTGCCCCTTTGATATCATAGTATTTTCATGTGTCAAAACAGCAGTGCGGGCTGGATGTGGTGGCTCACGCCTGTAATCCCAGCACTTTGGAAGGCCAAGGTGGGAGAATCACTTGAGGCCAGGAGTTTGAGACCAGCCTAGCCAACGTGGCAAAACCCCATCTCTACTAAAACTACAAAAGTTAGCCAAGTGTTGTGGCATGCACCTATAATCCCAGCTACTCAGGAGGCTGAGGCACTAGAATTGCTTGAAGCCAGGAGGCAGAGGTTGCAGTGAGCTGAGACTGCACTCCAACCTGGGTGATAGAGTGAGACTCTGTCTCAAAAAACGACAATGAAAAAACGGCAGTGTGTTTGTGAGTGTAGCACCATTATTTTAGATTACAGTGGGCAATATGCTTAGATTTCTGCCTCTCTCCTCAATCCCTTTCCCCACTCCTGTTCCAAGCACACATTTTTATGTCCACAGCTATTTTTGTTGTTGTAGTTCTGGCTACCTAGAGGCCCTGGGAGCCACAATAGCTCAATCGCAGTGAGCACACCTGCTATCCAGATCTTGGTTTCTAAACACCATTCTCCACCAAAAGCTCCTGTGAGAAGCAGCTGATTCCAGACTAGACAGAGAAAGCACATGGTGAGCCTAGAACATGTAGCCATCACAGCAGAAAAGGAAGTGTTCAGAGAATGATGGAGATGTGCCAAAAGGACTCAGAAGTCAGCTTGAAGGGGTCACCAAATATGGGACAATTTGAGCATCAAAATAAAGATGGCAACCTAGTGGATAAAATAGGAAACCATGAATCCACACTGAACACATTCAGAGTTTGATGAGGAAAGGGTTTTTTTTTTTAGTGTCTCCCTCAAGATATATATTCATTAAGAGGGAAAAAGAGCAACTTTACAGTGAAAAAGCTGAGCCAACAAATCCCACTTTATCAAGTGATCAGTAAAGCAGCAAATCAAAATCCTGCCCCATGTGTCATAATACAATAAGAAGACAGCACTACTCCTGAGCTATTCCTGCTAAAGATGCATCACTTGACCCTACCGTGAGGACACGTCAGAGAAATGAAACCGAAGTGTGGGCTACAAAGCAAGAGTACTACTGAAACCACCTGTGCAAAATTGTAACTCAGGAAATTATGACAATGAAAGAGATCAGAACTAACCAACTCCACCTTACTTCTAACCTTTAAGCTGTTCTTGTTCATTTCTGGGCATAGGCCAAACTAACTTTGGGAAGGAATTCAGTTCATGGTTTGACTCTGAAACAAAATTGATAACAGCCCTTTCCTGAAAAGACCCCCTTCTTGCCTGGGGACCAGTCTGCCTTTGCAGGACTAACAACTTAGCTACAACATTAGAAATTACAGTTTAGGGGTCATGCAGCCTCTGGCTCCCAGAGTCTGAACCTCCCCAAATTGCTCCTGGGGATAACATCACTGTTTTAAAACCTAAGATCAGTGCTTGAGATATTTTGCAGACCCTGCCCTCAGTGGATCACCAGACACCACCCAGACCAGTAATCTGGCTCAACCTGTTCTGCCATCCCACCTGGGAACAGAAAACAGCAAGAAAAACCCACTTCAAACCTCTATGATTCCATCTCCATAGCATTCCCCACTTCCCAAGCCCTTACCTGCCAAATTATCTTTAAAAACTCTAATAGCCAAATGCTTGGTGAGACTGATTTGAGTAATAATGAAACTCCAGTCTCTCACACAGCTGACTCTGCATGAATTACTCTTTTTCCATCGCAATGCCCCTGTGTTTTTTTTTTTCCTTTGAGACGGAGTCTTGCTCTGTCACCCAGGCTGGAGTGCAGTGGCGGGATCTCGGCTCACTGCAGGCTCTATCTTCTGGGTTCAAGTGATTCTCCTGCCTCAGCCTCCTGAGTAGCTGGGATTACAGGCGCACTCCACCATGCCTGGCTAATGTATTTTTAGTAGAGACAAGGTTTCACCATGTTGGTCAGGCTGGTCTTGAGCTCCTGACCTTGTGATCCGCCCTCCTCAGCCTCCCAAAGTGCTGGGATTACAGGTGTGAGCCACTGCACCCAGCCTTCCCCTGTCTTGATAAATCAGCTCTGTCTACACAACAGTCAAGGTGAACTCACCGGGCAGTTACCCTATTATCTTAAGTGGCAAGGTCATATAGGTCAAGGGAAGACTAAAGAGGAAGACGGAACAATTCAATGCAATGTCCTTTCACCATAAAGGACATTATTGGAACCACTGGCAACACATGGGTGGGATCTAAGGGGTCAATGGTGGTAATGAGTCTGTGCCACCTTCTCGACATCAATGGTTGAGCAGCAGTTATATCAGAGTCGTTTGAACCAGAGTGACTCCTTCTTAAATAGGAGCTAGGTAAAATGAGGCTGAGACCCACTGGGCTGCAGTCCCAGATGCTTAAGGCATTCTAAGTCACAGGATGAGACAGGAGGTCGACACAAGATGCAGGTCATAAAGATCTTGCTGAAAAAACAGGTTGCAGTAAAGAAGCTAGCTAAAACCAAGATGGCAACGAGAGTGACCTCTGGTCGTCCTCACTGCCACACTCCCACCAGCACCATGACAGTTTACAAATCCCATGGCAACGTCAGGGAGTTACCCTCTACCGTCTAAAAAGGGGAGGCATGAGTAATCCACCCCTTGTTTAGCATATCATCAAGAAATAACCATAAAACATGGGCAACCAGCAGATCTCGGGGCTGCTCTGTCTATGGAGTAGCCATTCTTTTTTTTTTTGAGACTGAGTTTTGTTCTTGTTGCCCAGGCTGGAGTGCAGTGGCGCAATCTCAGCTCACCGCAACCTCCACCTCCTGGGTTCAAGTAATTCTCCTGCCTCAGCCTCCCAAGGAGCTGGGATTACAGTCATGCACCACCACGCCTGGCTAATTCTGTATTTTCAGTAGAGACAGGGTTTCTCTATGTTGGTCAGGCTGGTCTTGAACTCCCGACCTCAAGTGATCTGCTTGCCTAGGCCTCCCAAAGTGTTGGGATTACAGGCGTGAGCCACCGTGCCTGGCCGCCATTCTTTTATTCCTTTACTTTCTTAATAAACTTGCTTTCACATTACAGACTCACCCTGAATTCTTTCTTGTGTGAGATCCAAGAACCCTGTCTTGGGGTCTGGACCGGGACCCCTTTTGTGTGGCAATTTTGCAGGAGAACGTCCTTATTTATAGAAAGCACATCTTCAAGTGCTGAGGCTCAATGGGCCTGCTGGTTGGCAACTGACTCTTCAATGACCCAGAGAAAAAGTTTTTGAGCTCTACTTGCAATTTTCCTGTAGGTATGTGGTTGTTAGTAAAAATGTAACAAACATTTAAATAAAATAAGGCATCCCATCATTTTCTCTTAAATGTATGTCTTCAAGGAGTGTATTCATGATGACAGAGAAGTCAGTCTAGAAGGAGACAGACAGTAAGTGGGAGGCCCCCCCACCCCGGTCTGGATGAGTCAGCCCTCACATTCTGCTTTCCTGACCCCAAGTCCGGCTCAGAAACCCTTCTTAGGAGTTTCACATGAGCCTCTGTTAGCTCATCACAGCACTTCTGATCTGGTCATTGTAACGGCCCATTTACTTATAAATTCCAGGAGATTAAGGGCATTGTCTGACTTGTTTACTACTGTCTTCCTGGATGTGGAGGCAATTCCAGGGACACGGTAGCTCCTCAGGAAGCATTTGCTGAATGGATGAAAGAATGTTTCACACGGACCCCAAAGAAGGCTTTCTCCATAGTCTTGGATTATTTCTCTTTTGCTTTTTTTTTCTCTTCTTTTTTTTTTTTTTTTTTTTTGGAGACAACATCTGGCTCTATCACCCAGGCTGACGTGCAGTGGCACGATATCACCTCACTGCAACCTCCACTTCCTGGGCTCAAGTGACCCTCCAGCCTCAGCCTGCCAAGTAGCTAGGACCACAGGCACACACACCACGCCTGGCTAATTTTTGTTTGCTTGTTTGTTTGTTTGTTTTTGTAGAGATGGGGTTTTGCCAGGTTGCCCAGGCTGGTTTCAAACTCCTGAGCTCAAGCGATCCACCTGCTTTGGCCTCCCAAAGTGCTGGGATTGCAGGTGTGAGCCACCGCACCTGGCCGGAATGTGTCAAATCAAACAGTGAAAAGGTAAAGGCCCATGCTGCAGCCGCGTGATCCGCTGTTCCTCAGTGTGGATAAAGCTCTTTGTCCTCCTTCATGGAACTATTGCACGGTTTTGCTCTCGACTCTCTTGAATCCTTGCAGAGGAGGCATGGAAAGGTCTGGCGTGAGTCACTGCCATTGATCAACATGACATTGTTCTCTGAAGGGCTCGCAGTGGGGAGACCTAAAAAGGAAGAAAATGAGAACACTTGCCAAGGCTACTGAACAAAGGGTCAAGCTCCCAGCCAGTCACCAACTCCAGACCCTTCATAAGGAGGTCATGAAGCCCTGCGAAGCCCTCATCCCTTCCATCACCACACAGTCACGTCAGGGCTTCTGGAGTCGTAACAGTGATTTGCTTTAAAGAAACCAAGGACACTTCACCCTTGACTTTGAAAATGTCCACTAACTTTCCCAAAGCGAATCTCTGCCGGTATGTCTCACTTCGCAATCTGCAGGGCCTGGGGAGCCCACAGCGCGGCTGGCACGTTCTTTTGTTCAGCTTCTCCACCGGAAGGAGTTTGTGTAGAAAGCAAAAGAAACCAGTGTTCATGCCACAATAGGGGTCATTGTTCTGAGCTGCCACATTCCGTTAAATGTTTACCTTTTTGTTTCACAATCTAACAGGAAATGAGGAGTGAAGGATTTTTGGTTCCCTTATCCCCCTTTGGTCAAGACTAAAGAAGGCCAGTTGTTATTCTAGTTGCTCAAAAAGGAAATGTGAAAGGTAGGGAGTCAGCACAGTCGCTAAAGGCTCCAGATTGCAGTCTTGGGTTTGGACCAAATCCATTGCATGAAATGTTTCAGAGGTATGAGCCTTTGTCAACCTTCTCCACGTGCCTTGGGGGGACAGGATGTTTAGCAAGAGGTGCTGAACATTGTGACCACCTTTCTATTTGGTCCATAGAACGTTACGAATGATCGAGATTAAAAACTGGACAGAGGCCGGGCGTGGTGGCTCACGCCTGTAATCCCAGCACTTTGGGAGGCTGAGGTGGGCGGATCACCAGAGGTCAGGAGTTTGAGACCAGCCTGGCCATTATGGTGAAACTGCGTCTCTACTAAAAAATACAAAAATTAGCCGGACATAGTGGCGGGCTCCTGTAATTCCAGCTACTTGGGAGGCTGAAGCAGGAGAATCGCTTGAACCCGGGAGGCGGGGGTTGCAGTGAGCCACCAGACTGGGCAACAGAGTAAGACTGTCTCAAAAACAAACAAAAAAACTGGACAGAGATTAGATGCCTTAGTAACCAAATACAAGGTAGGGAAGTGGCAAAAAGCTGGGACCAGAGGGAAGGAGGCCAGAGGGCTTCTCCAGGCTCCTCCATCATTTCAGGCGCATTCTTCAAGATCAGACCCCAACCCAGCTTCTACTTCTAGCAGAAGTGAATATTTGCTTAAAGTTCCATTCGCGGAATGGCCCAGCTGGGATGGAAACCAGGGTGTGAATTCTAGTGAATTCCAGTACCAGCTCCACCACTGAAAAAGCAGAGTGGAACCTCCCTAGGCTAACATCTTCTGATAACTCAAGTCATAGAGGAAAAAACGTCTTTTAGGACATTTCAGCTTTTTTGTTGCTTTGAAATAGAGTCAGGGAAAGAAAGACTTTACCCTCCAGGTTCAATAGCTGAGCCTAGGAAATACACTGACAATACACATATTTAACAGGAAAAAGAGTCTACAAATGTATTAATTTTCTTTTTTTTTGAAATGAAGTCTTGCTCTTGTCCCCCAGGCTGGAGTGCAGTGGCATGATCTCGGCTCACTGCAACCTCTGCCTCCCGGGTTCAAGCGATTCTCCTGCCTCAGCCTCCCGAGTAGCTGGGATTACAGGTGCCTGCCACCATGTCCGGCTAATTTTTGTATTTTTAGTAGAGACAGGATTTCACCATGTTGGCCAGGCTGGTCTTAAACTCCTGACCTCAGGTGATCCGCCCACCTCGGCCTCCCAAAGTGCTGGCATTACAAGCGTGAGTCAGCGTGCCTGGCCTTAATTTTTCATAATATATGCACAGGGGGAAATCACAGCAGGAAACAAAGTGAATACCACAAAAAGGTGATGCCGTCTGAACAGAGAAAAGGGAGAGGAGATGTAGGCTACTGTGGGACAGGAAATGGTTTTTAGGAGGGATAAATGGGCCTCTAGAGGAGCAGATGGGAGAGAGGAGGGTTGGTGACAGCTTGTCTGGATGTCAGGGCCACCCTTGCTGACTGGTGAAACTCCTGGGGAGGGGACTTGGGACAACTGATGTCCTTTTGGAGGCTCTGCCTTTGGGCAGATGAGAGGAGTTCAGGGAACCCCGTCTCTGCGTTTACTGTTCTCCAGTGCCTTCTGCTCAAAATCACCGACATTCCAAAGTGGGAAATTTTGGGGCAGTCTGTCCTGAACATCACTCAACAGTCAAAAATATTTTTTAAAAATTAAAAATGGGCCAGGTGCGGTGGCTGACACCTGTAATCCCAGCACTTTGGAGGACTGAAGTGGGCAGATCACTTAAGGTCAGGAGTTCAAGACCAGCCTGGCCAGCATGGTGAAACCCCATCTCTACTAAAAATGCAAAAATTGCCTGGGCATGATGGCACTTGCCTGTAATTCCAGCTACTTGAGAGGCTGAGGCAGGAGAATTGCTTGAACCTGGGAGGCAGAGGTTGCAGTGAACCAAGATAGTGCCACTGCACTCCAGCCTGGGCAACAGAGCAAGACACCATCTCAAAAATAAATAAATAAGTCAATAAATAAATAAAAATTAAAAATGGATAATTTGGTCATAAATAAGACTGTCACAATGAAATAAAGTTAGTGGTTTTCTGAACTTTGAACTTTGCACAGACTCTTGGGTTCAAGTCCCACCTCTGCCAGTTACTAGCTGTATAACTCGGGAGAAACTGCATCACCTTTCTGTGCCTCCGTTTCCACAGCTACAAAAAGAGAGGGATAACATAAGGACTCATAGGTTTCTGAGAGGATGAAAAGAGCCAATGTAAATGTAAAGTAGTGCCTGGCACATAGCAAACACTCAATAAACGCCAACACTCGTCACAATAATATCCTCACAACATTTTTAAAGAAAGGATTTTATGCTCAAGAAAGCATGTGATTTTTTTTAAAAGCTACAGTGAACAAAATCTGCACACAGACCAAAGAGGTGCACTTTCTTTTTTGTTCGTTTGTTTTTGAGACGGAGTTTCGCTCTTGTTGCCTAGGATGGAGTACAGTCACGTGATCTCGGCTCACGGCAACCTCTGCCTCCTTGGTTCAAGTGAGTCTCCTGCCTCAGACTCCCAAACAGCTGAGATTACAGGCGCCTGCCACCATGCCCGGCAAATTTTTGTATTTTTAGCAGAGATGGGGTTTTTCCATGTTGGTGAGGCTGGTCTTGAACTCCTGACCTCAGGTGATCTGCTTGCCTCAGTCTCCCAAAGTGCTGGGGTTATAGGGGTGAGCCCCCACACCCGGCTGCATTTTGTTTTTCTTTCTGTATTTTAGACTTAGTCTTGCTCTTGTCCGCCAGGCTGGAGTGCAAATAGCATGATCTTGGCTCACTGCAATCTCTGCCTCCTGGGTTCAAGTGATTCTCCTGCCTCAGCCTCCCAAGTAGCTGGGATTACAGGCACCTGCCACCACACCTGGCTAATTTTTGTATTTTTAGTAGAGATGGGGTTTCACCATGTTGGCCAGGCTGGTCTTAAACTCCTGACCTCAGATGATCTGCCTGCCCCAGCCTCCAAAAATGCTAGGATTGCAGGCGTGAGCCACCGCACCCAGTCTGCACTTTCTTTTTATTTAACTTTTTAAAAATTTTGCCCGTCGTTGGCCAGATGTACATGTTCTAATTTCTTTTCTTTTCTTTTCTTTTTTGAGACAGAGTCTCATTCTGTTGCCCAGGCTGCAGTGCGGTGGCGTGATCGCAGCTCACTGCAACGTCCGCTGCCTGAGTTCAAGGGATTCTCCTGCCTCAGCCTCTCGAGTAGCTGTGACTACAGGCAAGTACCACCATGCCCAGGCAATTTTTGTATTTTTAGTAGAGATGGCCAGGCTGGTCCCGAGCTCCTGATCTCAGGTGATCCACCTGCCTCGGCCTCCCAGAGTGCTGAGATTACAGGTATGAGCCACCGCACCCGGCCTCAAATTTCAAATAATTCTTATCCACATTAAAGTTTGACCCTCTTTTTCAGACCCCAAAGGAGAGTTTCACTCTTGCATTCCCAATGATGCACTTATCTGTTTTTAAGACTCTTTTCACCGTAAGTGATGCCAACTGAATTCAAACCAGTTTAGGCGAGAGGAGCTCTGTGCAGGCCCAGGTGAGCGCGCGGCAGGAAAGGCAGACACAGCATCCACATGAGGAGGGTGTAGGCCCAGAAGCTTTGCTCCGCTGCGGCTCTGTGTGTGCTGAGTGTCCCTCACTGTCACGCACTGGGACAACACAGTGGTCTCAGCCAGACGGTGGAGTTGGAGGCTTCTTAGAGGCCATCCTCCTGTTCCCACAGCCCCCAGGCCCACCCCTAACAATTCCAAGAGTGTGGAGGAACATGGACTTTCTCTCTCAGGTCCTGCTTGAAAAATCTTGAGGAAGAACTCGAGATTGATGAACTTGGGGACCCTACCCAGGTCCTAGAACGGGTCCCTGGGGGAGAAGAGAGTGGCAGAGCAGGGAGATTTATCAGAGTCATGGCAGAGAGAGAGGCTGACAAAAAGCATGAAACCCTTGGAGGCAACCGGGGCCGTGTTCGTAAATGCTTCATGAGTCAGGTGTCTGGGAACGCAAAAGACGCTGCCGGCTGGGCATCATGTTCGTGGCTGGTCACATACGGGAGGCTTGCCTGGAGACAGAGCCTGCTGTGAACACCTATCTGTTCACTGATCTCAGAGAGGGACCCCAGGATGTAAAGGTTTCTTCATCCAGCAGCCGGGAGTGCTTCCGCTGGCTGCCCGGGCGCAATGGGAGAAGGTCTCGCCCCCCCCACCCATAATGAGTTTAAAGGGGCGGGCCATGCCGGGAAGGGAGCAGCTAACCCAGTCCTCAGGGAATGATTTCATGGGGATTGATGAAAACAAACAAGTGTCTCATATCCACTTGAAACTGTTGGGTTGCAGTGGACTTTATAAAATTTCCACTATCTAAATCAGTTATGAAGTTGGGTGAAATACATATATACACATATGTATTTTGTGTGTGTGTATATGTCACTCGGTACTCTGACTTCCTTACACATTCATTTCTAGTCCACCAGGTCTGTCTGGAAGTTCTAAAAAAGATCTTTTTAATAAATTCTGCTAAACATTGCCGAGGAATGGTTTGTTTGCATTTGTCGTGCACTGCACAGGCCCGCCTCCAGGTCTCTGGGGAACCATACGAGGCATTTTCCAAAGTTATTTCCAGAATAAACAAGGCTTGAAAGGCCAGCCTCGCTCTACCACAGCCCACAGCTTTGCTTCTCTGCTCCAGGCAGGAGGAGAAACCCCTGACCTTCTGTAAATATTTCAACACAAGCAGTTCTCTGCGGGATTAGAATTTGTATTTTTGAGTCAACTCTGAAACAGACACAGAAAAGGCACCTTTCTGATCGCTCTATTGATATTGAAAAGTTTCAGCTTTATGTTTTTTATGGCTGGTAAAGGAATTCCACATTCCGAGACCCTGGGGCAGAAAGGGCATAAAAGAAGAGTCTAAATGATCAGATGGTAGGGGCTGTTTTTACTCAGCCATGAACAAGGAAGATCCCAGAAAAACTCTATATGATTGGGAAATGCTTTTGGCCACCAGCACAACCTGCTAATTGAGAATGCCCAATGCCCTTAACATGAAGCTTAAAAAATGAGAACTTCATCATTGGAGCCATCATCCAGGCTGTGGGACATGGAGGGGCCTTGGTGAGCTCAAAAGAACACATCTGCCCCAAAAGACAGCCCAGCCCACCGCCAGACAGCTAGTGCCAATGTACCACTGCCATGACACCATCTGATTTTTTAAAAGAGAAACGAGACATCTCTAAGTTTTTGTTTTTTGAGACAGAATCTCAACTCTGTCACCCAGGCTGGAGTGCAGTGGCACAATCTTGGCTCACTGCAACCTCTGCCTCCCAAGTTCAAGTGATTCTCATGCCTCAGCCTCCTGAGAAGCTGGGACTACAGATGTGCGCCACCATAACCGGCTAATTTTTTGTAATTTTAGTAGAGACAGGGTTTCCCCATGTTGGCCAGGCTGGTCTCGAACTCCTGGCCTCAAGTGATCTGCCTGCCTCAGCCTCCCAAAGTGTGGGATTATAGGCGTGAGCCACTTTACCTGGCTTCTAAGTTTTTTCATATCGAAAACTAAAATTTAAGAGGCTGCACGCCATCAACACTGAACCAATGACGTTCTGGTCTTCCCATAATGACTTCTTGAATACTTTTTCTGAAATCTCAAGCATTCTTCTGAGCCTGCTTTGGTGTGACACACGTGTCATCTGTATCGTCCCGCACATGGTCGGCCATGGCATGCACAGAGGCACCAGTGGGACCTCACTCTCCAAAGAGATTCGGGCCGTGGGGCTCACAGGCAGGTGCATCTGGCATCCAGCATTACGTTCTCTGGTGTCATTGCCTTCTCTGATACTGAAGCGTGCAGCAACGTCCTCCTGAAAATTACTGCCTGCTCACAGCTCCCCCCGAGAGGGATGGGAGGGAAAGGCCTGGGAAGTGGTAGAGGTGTCCTGCAGAAATCCAAGAGGTGAAATCTGGATTCAGAGCACGAGGCTGGCTCAAATGGATTTGCAGACAAGGAAGTGTCCTTGAGGAAAAGAGCCTAGAAGTAAACAGAGCTTCCTGCCATCAGGCAGGTAGGCACGTGGATGACTGTGACCCCAGCATTAAGGAAAGTGTGATGTCACAGTCAGCAAGCTCTGAACATCAGGACTACATGAAAAAAATTAAGACACATGGACTGTGTCAGGCCCAGAGGCCAGCTGAGCCGGTCCTGTTCACTGTCAGGCCCTATTCACTGTTTCTCCTTCCCATATTCCTGGCTACTCCCAATCTTGTTTCACCCGCTGATGTCCATACTCAAGCTCTGCAATGGGTTACCCATGCTGATGAGCACAAAAATGCAACCCCAAGCATCTTCGGTTAGACAGCCATGCTTACAGGCACATAGTACGTTCTATGTCCCTGTACTTTAACCAAGTTATCTGTGCTGGATGTGCTCACAGGCATGTCCCAGCTGTCCATTGCTTTTACCTGTTTAGAAAAGTTTTACGTTGTTAGCCAATCGGGTTTTAGTTTAGATTGTGAGGTCTGGCTCCAGCCAATGGAGATCAGACACAGCAGTAAGGACGACCCCAAATGCATAAGGGATAAATTTGTGTGTTTTCTTTTGTTCATTGTGCTCTCACGGCACAATGGCTAGCGGGGGTACCATTACTGCAGTCCAGGAAGTAAAAATTGCATTGCTGAAAGATCCTTTGTCTCCGTGCTGATTTTTCTTTGTGGCAGCGAGCATCTATTTCCAACAATTACTCTGTTGTCCAGGCTGGAGTGTGGTGGCCTGTGCATAGCTCATTGCAGCCTCAAACTCCTAGGCTCAAGCTATCCTCATGCCTTCATCTCTCGAGTAGCTGAAACTCCATATGCTCCCCATAATGCCTGGCTAATTTTTAAATTTTTTGTAGAGATGGGATCTTGCTATGTTGCCCTGGTCTCATACAATCTACCTGCCTTGGTCTCCAAGGTGCTGGGACTACAGGTGTGAGCCACTGCACCCAGCTTTGATTTTTTAATTAACTAGTAGACTTTATTTTTTTTAATAGTTTTAGGTTTACAGGAAAAACGTAGCCAAAAGTACAGAATTTCCATATGCCCCAATTCAGTTCTCCCTTTATTAACACTTTGCATGAGTGTGGCATGTTTGTTACAACTGCTGAGCCAATAATCACTGTTAAGTAAAGTCCACAATTTACATTAGTTTCATTCTTGGTACTATACATTCTGTGAATTTGGACAAATGCATATTGACATAAATCCACTGATTATAGTATCATAGAGAGTGTCTTCACTTCCCTAAAAATCCTCTGTGGTCTATACGTGCTCTTTTTATTCAGTAACGTATTCTGTTTTTGTTGTTGTTGATGTTATTGTTTGTTTTGTTTTTGAGACAGAGTCTCGCTCTGTCACCAGGCTGGAGTACAGTGGCACAATCTTGGCTCACTGCAACCTCCACCTCCCAGATTCAAGCAATTCTCCTGCCTCAGCCTGCCAAGTAGCTGAGACTACAGGTGCGTGCCACCATGCCCAGCTAATTTTGTTTTGCATTTTTAGTAGAGACAGGGGACAGGGTTTCATATGTTGGCCAGGATGGTCTCAATCTCTTGATCTCAATCTCAATCTCTTGTGATCTGCCCACCTCAGCCTCTCAAAGTGCTGGGATTACAGGTGTGAGCTATTCCGTGTTTTAAATTATTTTTTAAGTCTTTCCCTCAAAAGTCAGTGTAGAGTCATCTTAAAATACACACACACACACACACACACACACACACACACACACACACAATTGTAATCTCAGTTTGCTTGGCAGAAGTCTAAGATGTAACCTGCCCCACCAAATTTCCAGGCCCCTGATAAATACTTACTGTTTTCCAGTTATCTAATCAAACATGAATCTAGGTACTGCTGGAGGAGGTGCAACATAATTAAGGTCCTAAATCAGCTGACCTAAGCTAAATCTACTCTGCCTGTGCTTTATAAATGAAATGACAAAGCCTGGATGACAGCACATCTGTTTACAGCATGGTTTACTAAATATTTTAAGCTCACTGTTGAGACCTACCATTCAGAAAAAAAGGTTCCTTTCAAAATACTACTGCTTATTGACAATGTACCTGGTCTCTCAAGAGCTCTGTTGGAGATGTACAAGGAAATGAATTGTTTTCATGCCTGCCAACACAACATTCATTCTCCAGCCCATGGATCCAGTAATCTTGACTTTCAAATCTTATTATGTAAGAATTTCATTTTGATGCCCCAAAACAATTGCAACAGCAACCTCAGGGATGATTGATCACAGATCACCGTAACAGATAGAATACATATTAAAAAATTTGATATACTGTGAGAATTACCAAAATGTGACACAGAGACTCGAAGGGAGCACACGCCATTGGAAAATGGCACCAAGAGACTTGCTCAACATAGGGTTGCCACGAAACTTTAATCTGTAAAAAAAAAAAATGTAGCATCAGTGAAGTGCAATGGAGTGAAGCACCATAAAACAAGGCAGACCTGCACCTTTCTTGAGTCTGATGGCAAATATTTTGCTTAGGATTTTTTTTTTTTCTTGAGATGGAGTTTCGCTCTTGTTGCCCAGGCTGGAGTGCAATGATGAGATCTTGGCTCAACGCAAACTCTGCCTCCTGGGTTCAAGTGATTCTCCTGCCTCAGCCTCCCAAGCAGCTGGGATTACAGGCATGTGCCACCACGCCCAGCTAATTTTGTATTTTTAGTAGAAGCAGGGTTTCTCCATGTTGGTCAGGCTGGTCTCAAACTCCTGACCTCAGGTGATCTGCCCACTTCAGCCTCCCAAAGTGCTGGGATTACAGGCTGAGCCACCATGCCCGGCCTTTGCTTAGGATTTTTACAGCTATGTTCATGAGTGAAATTGATCAGGAATTCTTTCTTGTACCATTCTTGCCTGTTTTTTGGTATCGTGCTTATATGAATTGCTTTGAGTCTCAATAAATTAATTAGGGGGTGTTTGCTTCATTTCTATTACTTGAAAGAGTTTGTGCAATATTGGCATTATTTCTTCCTTGAACAGTTGGTAAATTTAGCTGTAGAAATATCTGGATTTGATAGTTCCTTGAGGAGAGATTTTTATTGTCTGTTTCAATTTTTTTGTTATTTTTTTGGAGACAGGGTCTTGCTCTGTCTCCCAGGTTGGATTGCAGTGGCACAATCACAGCCCACTGCAGCCTCAACCTCCCAGACTCAGGTGATCCTCCCATCTCAGCCTCCTGAATAGCTGGGATTATAGGCATGTGCTATATATAATTATAATTTTATATGTGTGTGTGTATATATGTAAAACTACATATATAATACTATATATAGAGGCACACCTGGCTAATTTTTGACTTTTTTGTAGAAATTGGGTTTCACCATATTGTCCAGGCTGGTCTTGAACTCCTGGGATCAAGTGATCCTCCCTCCTTGGCCTCCCAAAGTGCTGGGATTACAGGAATGAGTCATTGCACGTGGCCTGTTTCAATTTCATTAATGGGTTTAGAACCAGGCAGATTGACTATTTCTTCCTGAGTCACTGTGGATAAGGTATCTTGCTCTGGTAACTTATCAATGGATAGTCTTAAAGAGGTTTACAGGGTCCTCTTACCATCTGGAGCTCGGCTGGGCCTGCATTTATGGATCCCATGACTTGGTCCTTCTCTCTTCTGGCCTTGATCAGTTTCACTGAAGTGGGTGTTTCTTTTTTTTGGTCTTTTCAAAGAACCCATTTTTCTGTATTAATCCTTGCTATTACTTCGTTTTCTATTTCAGTGATTTCTGTTTTTGACTATTCCCTTGTTTTTACTTTCTTCACATTTATTCCGAAGTCTTTAATCCAACCCCTTACACTGAACGCTTGTCTCACTAATTAACACCAGTTCCTTTCTAATATAAAGAAATACTTACGGCTAAAATTTTTACTCTAATTATTTCTTTAGCAAGATTCTTCCAGTTCTAATGTGTAGTTATTTTTCTCATTTACTCTCAAATGCTTCCTCATTTCCATAATGATATTTTATTTTACATTACATTATTTAGAACTCCATTGTGATCAGAAAAGTGGACTGCGTGATATCAATCCTTTGAAATTTGCCGAGCTCAGCTGGGCGCGGTGGCTCATGCCTGTAATCTCAGCACTTTGGGAGGCTGAGGTTGGCGGATCATGAGGTCAGGAGATCGAGATCATCTGGGCAACATGGTGAAACCCTGTCTTTACTAAAAATACAAAAAAAAAAAAAAAAGGTGGGGGTGGTGGCACATGCCCATAGTCCCAGCTACTTGGGAGGCTGAGGCAGGAGAACCACTTGAACCTAGGAGACGGAGGTTGCAGTGAGCCGAGATCACACCACTGCATTCCAGCCTAGCGACAGAGTGAAACTCTGTCACAATAAAAAAGAAAGAAAGAAAGAAAAAAAAGAAAGAAAGAAAGAAAGAAAGAAAGAAAGAAAGAAAGAAAGAAAGAAAGAAAGAAGAGAAATTTGCTGAGTTCTACTCTGGGAAGGCATATTTTTCTTTTATACTCATCCTGAAAGCGCCTTTCACTAGAGATGCATGGAAAATTATTTCATTTCAGTGTGCTAAAGACAATAGGGTATTTCACTATTTTCTGGCTTTATTGTTGCTAGTCCCAACTAGCTCTATTAGGAAAGAGCTCTTGGCTGTTTTATTTACCTTTCTTAAAAAAAATATTTTTCTAGGCTGGGTGTGGTGGCTCACGCCTGCAATCCCAGCAGTTTGGGAGGCTGAGATGGGTGGATCACTTGAGGTCAGGAGTTCGAGACCAGTCTGACCAACATGGCAAAACTCCATCTCTAACAAAACTTTCAAAATTAGCCAGGCATGGTGGCATGTACCTGTAATCCCAGCTACTCAGGAGGCTGAGGTAGGAGAATCACTTGAACCTGGGAGGCAGAGATTGCACTGAGCTAAGATCGTGCCACTGCACTCCAGCTTGGATGACAGAACAAGACCCTGTCTCAAAAAAAAAAGAAAAAGAAAAACTTTTTTCCTGGCCTAAGTGACAAAGCGAGACCCCATCTCTACAAAAAATAAGAATAAAAAAATGAGCCAGGTGTGGTGGCACAGCTACTCAGGAGAGTGAGGCAGGAGGATTGCTTGAACCCAGGAGTTCAAGAGCCATGGTCATGCCACTGCACTCCAGCCTAGGTGACAGAGTGAGGCTCTATCTCAAATATATACATAGATGTGTATATATAGTATATAAAATATATAAAAATAGACATATAAATATATACTACATAAAATATATATGTAAGTATATATTTTTCATAATAGCTTTAAAATAAAATTCATACACCAACACAATTCATCTATTTACAGTGTACAAATCAAAGGCTTTCAGTATATTCAGAGTCATGCAACCATCACTACAATCAAATTTAGACGTTTTCAGCACCCCAAAAAGAAACTCATACCCAATAGCAGTCACTCCCTGATTCCTCCAGCCATCCCAGCCCTAGGCAACGGTGTGTCTCCACTTTCTTTCCTTCTTTTTTTTCGAGATGGAGTTTCTCTCTTGTTGTCCAGGCTGGAGTACAATGGTGCGATCTTGGCTCACTGCAACCTCCACCTCTTGGGTTCAAGTGACTCTCCTGCCTCAGCCTCCCGAGTAGCTGGGATTACAGGCGCCCACCACCACATTCAGCTATTTTTTTTTTTGTATTTTTAGTAGAGATGGGGTTTCATCATGTTGGCCAGGCTGGTCTCGAACTCCTGACCTCAGATGATCCACCCACCTCGGCCTCCCAAAGTGCTTCAATTACAGGCATGCGCCACCACGTCCAGCCATTCACTGTCTATAGATTTGTCTATTCTGAATATTTTGTAGAAATAAAATAATATAATAGATGGTCTTTTGTGATTGGCTTCTTTCACTTGCACATTTTCAACGTTTATCATGTAGTAGCATGTCTTAGTTCATTGAGGCTGCTATTAAAAAATGTCTTCGACTGAGTGGCTTACAATCAACAAGTTATTTCTCATAGTTTGGAGGTTAGGAAGTTCAAGATCAAGGCAGCAGCAGATTCGGTGTCTGGCAAGAGCTTTCTCTCCGCTTCACAGATGGTGCATTCTTGCTGTGTCTTCACATAGCAGAAGAGGTGAGGGAGCTCTCTGGGGTCTCTTTTTATTTATTTATTTATTTTCGAGATGGAGTTTCGCTCTTATTGCCCAGGCTGGAGTGCAGTGGCACAATCGTGGCTCACCACAACCTCCACCTCCCAGGTTCAAGCTATTCTCCTGCCTCAGCCTCCCGAGTAGCTGGCATTACAGGCATGCGCCACCACTCCCAGCTATTTTTTTTTTTTTTTTTTTTTTTTAGTAGAGATGGGGTTTCTTCACGTTGGTCAGGCTGGTCTCAAACTCCTGACCTCAGGTGATCCACCTGCCTCAGCCTCCCAAAGTGCTGGGATTATAGGTGTGAGCCACTGCACCCAGCTTGGGGTCTCTTTTTGAAAAGCATGGATCCCATTCATGAAGGCTGTACCCTCCAGACCTAACTACTTCCTAAATGCCCACTTCTTAATACTTTTGCATTGGAGATTAGGTTTCAGCATAGGAATTCTGGGGGACCGGGGAGACACAGACTTTGAGACCACAGCGTAGCACGTGGTTATTGTTTTCATTGCTGAATAACACTCCTGTGTGGATGTACGTGACATTTTACTTATCCATTCGTCTGTTGATGGACATTTGGGTCGTTTCCGCTTTTTGACTATTAGGAATAATGCTGCTATGAACATCTGTGTACAAGTTTTTCATCACATATGTTTTTGTATCTCTTGGGTACAGAATTAGTTGTGGGACTGCTGGGTCGTATGGTGACACCATGTTTAACTGTTTGAGGAACTTGCCAGACTGCTTTGCAAAGGAGCTGCACCATCTTAAAATCCCACCAGCAGTGTACAAGGGTTTCGGTTTCTCCACTTCCTTAGTGGCACTTGCTATTATGTCTCTTTTATTATTGCTTAGTCCTTTCTGCCCATCAGCTTGTACTGCCCTTGACACAGGACATGTACTCAAATATTTAATTATAAACAATGTAATGATCCTTCTAATTACAGCATGTTTTAATTCTCACGTGTATGTTATACACATTATGGTTATATATGCTATACACAATATGGCTAAAGTATTATTATATCTTGCACCAGCCATTAAATGCCTTATTTTAAGCTACACTGCTGTTTGGGTAGAAGGCGTGAGGAGGAGGCAGAGAGCACGTCTCAGCAGTGATGGTCACAGCCCGTAACCTAAGCCACAAAAGGCCACATCCATGATGAAGGACATACAGACTGATTCTTGTCATTACACAGACCAAGATCTGATTTCTGGATAAAAGATTAGAAGACATTTCATTGGGCCGGGCGCAATGGCTCCTGCCTGCAATCCCAGCACTTTGGGAGGCCAAGATGGGCGAATCACGAGGTCAGGAGATTGAGACCAGCCTGGCCAATATTGTGAAACCCCATCTCTACTAAAATTACCCAAAAAATTAGCCGAGTGTGGTGGCGTGCGCCTGTAGTCCCAGCTACTCAGGAGGCTGGGGCAGGAGAATTGCTTGAACCCAGGAGGCAGAGGTTGCAATGAGTCAAGATCGTGCTGCTACACTCCAGCCTGGGTGACAGAGTGAAACTCTGTCTCAAAAAATTAAAAGAAAAAGAAACCATTTTCATTTTACTACAGACTGATGTAGCCTAGATATTAATAATGAAGTTTCATTTCTCTCAAAGGCATTTTATTACTGAATCAATAAGACAATCTAAATTTTTAAGTCTATATATTTTCTATGGGTCTCAAATCTATTTTGATTTTAAATAGGGACTTTTTAAAAATATACATTTTCTTTTTCCTGACTTGACTTCATGAAAAAATAGGTTATCACCACAGCACTAGATAACCATGTATTATTCATCAATGCCTTTCCTATCAAGGGGTCTCACACTGGAATCCTTTATTTTTGAGATGGAATCTTGTTCTGTCGCCCAGACTAGAGTGCAGTGGTGCAATCTCTGCTAACTGCAACTTCCAACTCCGGAATTCAAGCGATTCTCCTGCCTCACCCTCCCGAGTGGCTGGGATTACAGGCATGTGCCACCACACCCAACTAATTTTTGTATTTTTATTAGTGACAGGGTTTCACCCTGTTGGCCAGGCTGGTCTCAAACTCCTGACCTCAAGTGATCTGCCCACTTCAGCCTCCCAAAGTGCTGGGATTACAGGCGTGAGCCACCGTGCCAGGCCAAAGAAATCAAAGTTAAGAACAGAAACTGCACAGCCTGAGAGTCCTGGTTCAGGAAAAAAAGAAAAGGCTTACGTTTTAATAGCAAGGCCATTTTGGTGTTTGTCCTGAGGGCCAGAAAGACAAGTCATTTGCTAAAATTGTTCATTTATTCATTCCTTCACCCCATAGATATTTAATAGCATAAAAATATACTTTGTTTCCAGCACACCTGCAGATAGTCCCCAGAGTGGTGTGACTTGGTTACAGTGATTTACAGATCTCACAGGTTATAATCAACACCTCGGACGCCATCTCCCTCCTAAATATAGTTTAAATTATATTTCCTTAAATATGTGTTCCCTATACTCATCCACGTGATTCTCGTCTAATACTTATCCAGCCGCTCATGCTTCCCTTGAAAGCTGGTCCCCATGACCTTGAAATTTCAAGTACCCACAGCCATACTGTTTTTTTTCCAGGCTGTTTATTTGGTGATCAAAACAAGGGTTTAGCACATTACGGGTCCTTAATAAACATTGAAATAATAACAGATTCCATCCTTAATAATAATCACTGGCTTCAAAAAATTATTGAAGCAGTTGCCTTTGTACCTCCATATGGTCAATACAAACTATGATTACTTGCTGCTATGACCTCTATCTGCAAATGACAGTATGGAGTTAGATGATTGGGAACACGTGTCTCAGCTTTGTGTCAAGGTTTGATTTCAGGCATGCCAAGGTGTGTCTTAAAAGATAGATCAAGTGGCCTGGTGTGGTGGCTCACGCCTGTAATCCCAGCACTTTGAGAGGCTGATGCGGGAGGAATGCTTGAGCCAGGAGTTCAAGACCAGCCTGGACAACATGGCAAAACCTCATCTCTACAAAAATACAAACATCAGCCAGGCATGGTGGCTCATGCCTGTGATCCCAGCTCCTCGGAATGGGAGAATCTCTTGAGCCAAGGAGGTTGAGGCTGCCGTGAGCCACAACGGTAACATTCACTGTTCTCCAGACTTGGTGGCAGAGCAAGACCCTATCTCCAAAAAAAAAAAAAAGAAAGAAAAGTTAATCTAGTGGATGCAAGAAGTGAGACTCTCTGTTGACCTGAGGGCTCTAGGCAATGTCTTTTTTTTTTTTTTTTCCTGAGATGGAGTCTCACTCTTGTTGCCCAGGCTGGAGCGCAGTGGCCCAGTCTCAGCTCACTGCAACCTCCGTCTCCTGGGTTCAAGTGATTCTCCTGCTTCAGCCTCCCAAGTAGCTGGGATTACAGGCATGTGCCACCACGCCCAGCTAATTTTTATATTTTTAGTAGAGACAGGCTTTCACCATGTTGGCCAGGATGGTCTCAAACTCTTGACCTCATGATCTGCCCGCTTCGGCCTCCCAAAGTGCTGGGATTACAGGTGTGAGCCACTGCGCCCAGCCTAGGCAATGTCTTAATCCCAGTCTTGTCACCTTTGGCTTTTGTCCCTAGTGAAAGGACTTGGGTTTCCTCTTTCTGTCTAAGGGGAATTCTCCTTAACTAACATGCTGTTTCTGCTCAGCCCATGCACTTCCTTATTCTGCAACCAGTTTTAAACTCTGAATGAATGGCAATGATTGGAGCAGAAGATGGGGATAATGATGTCACCAGATGATGGGAGTGATTTGCTGAAACTGGGATTCATGTGGGGAGATACGGGGGGGCAGTATGGCAAGAAGCAAAGCTGCCATGCATTACAGAAAATCATTGTAATGACCCCTCAAAACAATGTAAATAGATGAACCTTGAAGACGTTATGCTAAGTGAGATAAGCCAGTCACAAAAACACAATCACTGTATGATTCCACCTATATGAGGTACCCAGAACGGTCAAATGAATAGAGACAGAAAGTAGAATGGTGATTGCCAGGGGCTGGAGAAGGAGTAAGAGGTTGTTTAATAGGCATACAATTTCAGTCATGCAAGATGAAAAAAGTTTGGAGGTTTAAACTCAACTTCATTGAGGTATAATTTACAACCATAAAATGTATAAACTTTAAGCGTGCAGTTTGAGTTTTAACAGATAAATGTATATACCCATGTAACCACCATCACGATTAAGATATAGGACATTCTTATCACCCTAGAAGGTTCCCTTACATCCCTTTCCAGTAAATCTGAACCAACCACTCCTGGCCCAAGGCAACCAGAGACTTGTCTTCCAGATTCACTTTTTTTTTTTTTTTTTTTTTTTTTTGAGGCAGAGTCTCACTCTGTCACTCAGGCTGGAGTGCAGTGGCGCGATCTTGGCTTGCTGCAACCTACGCCTCTTGGGTTCAAGTGATTCTCCGGCCTCAGCCTCCCGAGTAGCTGGGATTACAGGTACCTACCACCATGCCTGGCTAATTTTTGTGTTTTTTGTAGAGACAGGGTTTTGCCATGTTAGCCAGGCTGGTCTTGAACTCCTGACCTCAGGTGATCCACCTGCCTCAGCCTCCCAAAGTGCTGGGATTACAGACATGAGCCACTGAGTCCAGCCCTAGATTCACTTTGTTTTTCCTAGTGTTTCATATAAATAGAATCATACAGTTGGTACCTGGCTGCTTTCACTGGGCATGTTTTTAAAATTCATCCATACGAATCATTAATTTACTCCTTTGTATTGCAAAATAATCTCATTTTTTAGACATGTCACAATGTATTCATTTACCATGGATGGGCATTTGGGTTGTTTCTGGTTCTTTGACAATTATTATGAATAAAGACTTGATGAACGTGCATGTCTTTTTTTTTGAGACAGAGTTTTGCTCTTGTTGCCCAGCTGGAGTGCAATGGCTCACTGCAACCTCCACCTCCCAGGTTCAAGTGATTCTCCTGCCTCAGCCTCTCAAGTAGCTGGGACTACAGGTATGTGCCACCAAACCTGGCTAATTTTGTATTTTTAGTAGAGACAGGGTTTCTTCATGTTGGCCAGGCTGGTCTCAAACTCCCAACCTCAGGTGATACCCCCCCACCACCACCACCTTGGCCTCCCAAAGTGCTGGGATTACAGGAGTCAGCCACCACATCTGGCCTCGTGCACGTCTTTATGTGAGCCTGTGCTGTCACTTCTCTTGAATAAATGCCTAGCAGTGAAATAAAGTCACATAGATAACTTTACAAGAAATGGTCGAGCTGTTATCCAGAGTGGCCGTACCATGTTGAATGATGACCATAAATGCACGATAGTTCCAGGTGTTCCACATTCTCAGCAGCACTTGGTATTGTCATCTTCTTAAATTTCAGCCTTTAGTGGGGGTTTTAGTTTGTATTTTCCTGATGTCTAATGATATGGGGCATCTCTTCACACGCTTGCTACACTGAACATAGTATCTCCCAGTCTATGACCTGCCTTGTCATTTTCTTAACAGTGTCGTGCCAAAATCAAAGTCTATTTTTTAATTCTTTTGTAGTTCATATAGTACAAGGTAGGAGGTAAACCTCAGGACTCCTGTTTTCCATGTAGATGTCTAGTTTTTCCTGCCAAATTTGTTGAAAAGACTCTCTTTTCCCTCAATTGATTTATCCTGGCTACTTTGTCAAATTATCAATTTACTAGGTATATGTGGGTCTATTTTCACTTTCCTCTACTGTTCTATTGAGCTATCTATTTGTGTAGCAACACCACACCGTCTTAATTACCGAAGCTGAATATTGAATCCAGAAATCAGGTAACAGGAATTTTCCAATTTTGTTCTTTATTTTCAAAATAAGTTTATGGGGATCTTTGAGGGCTCTTTTAGTTTCCACGTAAATTTTAGGAGCAGTCTACTATTTGCTACAGAAAGCTTGCTAGAATATTAATTAGGATTGCATGGTTATCTACAAATTAATCTGGAGATCACTGACATTTTAAAAAATATTGAGTCTTCCCATCCACTGCATTGTCTGGCTACCTACTTATTTATATATTTTAAAATTTTCTCTCAGCAATATTTTAGAGTTTTCTATAGACTTGTTTTATTCTTATTTTGTTAAGATTATCCCTAAGTACTTCATGATTTTTGAAGCTATTGTAAGCGGTATTTTTATCTGAATTTTTGATTGTTTGTTACTATTACATATAGAATTTCAACTATTTTTTGCAATTGCATATGGAAATTTCTATCAGTATTGACCTTGCATCCTTCAACCTTACTAAACTCACTCTTTATAGCTAATAACATGTCTCATTTTGGTTTTGGTACATTCCTTTGGATTTCTTATGTTCAAGATCGTGTTGCCTGTGACTAAAAATATTTTTACACCTTTCCAATATGTGTGACTCTTAACGTCTTTTTCTTGCTTTATTGCACACATGAGGACCTCCAGTACATGCTGAGTAGGAAAGGTGCGAGTAGACGTCCTCATCCTTGCCCAGTCTTAGGGAAAAGCAATCAGTGTCTCACTATTAAGGATATTGTTAGCTGTAGGGCTTTGTGTAGCTGTCCTTTATTAGACTGAGGCAGTTCCATTTTATTGCCAGTTTGCTGAGAGCTTATGAGTGGGTATTAAATTTTTTCAGATGTGTTTTCTTTTGGGGGGAATGGGGTACATATATTGAGATATTATAAGAGTTAACACAGCAGGGCTGGGACTTTCTGTCCTTTGCAGCCAGGCGCAGTGGCTCACGCCTGTAATCCCAGCTCTTTGGGCAGCCAAGGCGGGCTGATCATTTGAGGTCAGGAGTTTGAGACCAGACTGGCCAATGTGATGGAACCCTGTCTCTATTAAAAATACAAAACTTGGCCGGGTGTGCTGGTAGGTGCCTGTAATCCCAGCTACTAAGGGGGCTGAGGCAGAAGAATCACTTGAAGCCAGAAGGCAGAGGTTGTAGTGAGCCAACATCCCACCACTGCACTCCAGCCTGAGTGATGGAGCAAGACTCCACCTCAAAAAAATAAAAATAAATAAATAAAAAATAAAGTCCTGCTTGCAAAGGTTAACCTTTGGCTGGCATCTGGGACTTAGATTTTAGGTAGGTTCCCATTATTCCCAGACCTCAGGAGGGTCTCAAGGTGCCTGCCCTGTTTGGTACAAACCATGTGGCTTATGCTGAAGACCTACTTTCTTTTTTTGAGGGAAGTCTGGAGTTTTGGTCTGTGTCATGCAAAGGTTGCCTCTGTGACCAGCCCCTAGTAAAAACTCTGGGTTCCAAGTCTCTGCAAGCTTCTTCAAAGACAGCATTTCACTCATGTCACAACTCATTGCTGAGGGAGTTCAGCACGAGGAGATGAATTTTGGAAACTTAGACAAGACTTCACCCCAAGTGCCTTTTGACTGTTTTGCTTTGCATTCTTCCTCTGTGATAAATCTTAGCCATGAGCACGACTAGATCCTGAATCCCATGAGTCCTCTCTAGGAGGCGAATCTGGAGGTGGTCCACCAACACAGATATCAGAAAATTTTTCTCCTTTATTCTGTGAGTTACATTAATTTATTTTGAAAATTAAACCAATCTTGGGCGATGCGGTGGCTCACACCTGTAATCCGAGCACTTTGGGAGGCTGAGGCAGGCGGAGCACTTGAGGCCAGGGATTCGATATCAGCCTGACCAACACGGCGAAACCTCATCTCTACTAAAAATACAAAAATTTGCAGCGCTGGGGGCTGGCGCCTGTAATCCAGGCTATTCCAGAGGCTGAGGCAGGAGAATCGTTTGAACCTAGAAGGCAGAGGTTGCAGTGAGCTGAGATCGCACCACTGCATTCCGGCCTGGGCAACAGAGTGAGACTCCATCTCAAAAAAAAAAAAAAAAAAAGGAAAATTAAACCAATCCTGAATTCCTGGAGTACACCCTATATGGTATTACCCTCCACGTATACATTTGGATTTGATTCGTTAATATGTTGTTATGGATTTTGCATCTATGATACTGGTCTATAATTTTCTTTATTATGATAATTTTGTCACAGCAATGATGGCTTTATAAAATGAGTTAGAAAGTGTTACTTCTCCCTCTCTTTTCTGAAAATTTGCATAGGATTGATGTTAATTCTTTCTTAAGTATTTGATAAAATTCTCCAATGAAGCCGTCTGGGTCTGATATCTTCTTTGCCAGAAGTTTTAAAATTTCTAATTTAATTTCTCTAACAGGCTGGGTGTGGTGGCTCATGCCTGTAATCCCAGCACTTTGGGAGGCTGAGGCAGGCAGATCACAAGGTCAGGAGTTGGAGACCATCCTGGCTAACATGGTGAAACCCCATCTCTAGTAAAAATACAAAAAATTTGCCAGGCATGGTGGCATGTTCCTGTAGTCCCAGCTACTGAGGAGGCTGAGGCAGGAGATTCGCTTGAACCCACAAGGTGGACGTTGCAGGGAGTCGAGACTACACCATTGCACTCCAGCCTGGGCAACAGAGCAAGACTCCATCTAAAAAAAACCAACCAACCAAACAAACAAAAAGCACACAAAACAAAGCCTATTTTAAAACGTAATAAGATCTCAGGTCTTTCAGAATGCCAGATTAATGTTTAAATGTTAAAAATGAAACACGCATTGCTGCTGCTAAAATTACCTCAGTTTCTCTAATCCCAGATGTTTTCAAGCGTGCTTAAAAAAAAAAAAAAACCTTAAGCTTTAATAAGCTTGACCAGAAGACAGTAAAATTACTTAGATTAAACCTCCATGATTTAAGAAATGAAGCATTTTAAAGACTCAATCCAGTCCCTGGGAGATGAGTCAGCTACTTAATTAATATGATCTTAAGGGAAAATGACCGCTCTTACTACTCACAGTGCATACCCTGCTGCGACTATGTTAAGATTAGCATTACAAGTGCGGCTCAGCTGCCTCGCCTATGAGTTCAACGGGAGCTTGGTAAATAATATCAGAACTGAGTCATTTATGGTTGAATGACACAGAATGAAAAATAAATGCCTTTCAGGCAGTTCCTGTTGCCTAATATGGACTGAGAAGTAGACACTTTAACTAAAGAGCCCCACCTGTGCTCCAAATGAACCTTCCCCTATAAGGATGTTGATCTAATTTCCTGATCAAAAAAAAGAATCCAAAGACACTGTCAGTGATTCATCTGGGCCTGAATGAGGGCCTCTTCTCTTCTCAAAGGCCTTGTGCACGTAAGTCTACTAAGTTTCTTCCTTGAATAGTGGAGGGTGTTTTGTTTGAAAGAATTCCAGTTAAAGTAGCGCTTTCATCCCAGGGAAAGATGAGAATGCCCAGCAGCCCTGCAGGTGGTTAGAGTTTGTTGTTGGGAAGCAGAAACAAGATAACTAAAAACAGAGCATCCACATTTAAAACTTAGAAAACAAGACTGGGATTTTTATAAGGTTTTTTTTTTAATGACAACTACCCACTCCACTGTGAACTAAAAGGCCCAGGACAGTGATGCCTTATGGAATTTATGTCACTAGTCCCTAGTCCTTCTTGCCTGATAATAACAGTAAAATTGATATATAATAACCTTTTTCTTCAGAAGCAGAGAAAAATGAGGTTGAGTGAAAGCTTTCAGGTGACTGAATGGAACTGGAAAAGCTATAAGGAAAGGGAGCCCTTTTCTAAGGAAGTGACAACAAATTTATAAACGGAATGACTCATAAACTGCTTTCAAATTGCAAAACTGATTATGAATCACTGAAGAAAAACGTAAAGTCTCAGAAAATCTGAGTTGTTTAGGAATCAAAAAAAAAGGTAGCCTCTGCTGTTCACTGACAGACTATCATTCACCGTCCTGAAATAACCTTATGGTGATACTAAAATAGGGGAGTTTGTGAGAAATATTTGTTTAAAAGCCAGACTTGACTGTAAATTTCTTCTGAATGAATCATAAGAATCTGGATGATAAAAAGAATTATGCTTAGAGAAATGTGCTAGAAACAGGCATTGGATAAAAGTATGGGAGTTTCTTTTAGCAGAAATCGTCTATTTCTGAATCCTTGAAAGACGGATTGCGGTTGAATAACAATCTGATAAGGGATGAGGTGGCCTTGACCATCCAGTCTGGCAACAAAGAGGGGAAAGAATTTCAAAAGGAACAAGGAGATTCACGATCTAAAAACCATTTCCAATAGGTGGGATCTGTATTACGCTGTTTTAAGACTAGAAACTAACGGGTAACTCAAAAATGCTCCCAAAATGATGGAGTGTCCGCTCAAAGACTTTAATCATTAACTTCAGAGTGATTCTGGGCTAACGCCCAGGTCCAGGAATAAGGGACAGAGGCCAATAGTAACATGGGTTTGATATTTTTCAGCTGGAAGGCTTGGAGATAGTACAGGTACATACAAAGAATATTGGAGTGTTGGAAATTTTTCTTTCATGTTCATGTGAGAGCAGTTTTACTATCTGTGCTTAGGAAATTGGAATATAAATAAATAATAAAAATTTATCTAGACCATGTAAACATTATGGATTTTACAATTTTGCTTGAAAATCTCCTCGGATTTGCTTGATAGATTTCATGTGGTAGCCTCATTTGACCCCAAAGTGGGAGTGGTGTATAAGAAGGCATTCTGAAACCTGAAGTCCTTCAGTGCTGAAGTCTATTTGGCAAGAGAATCTTAAGTTTCCTCGACTTCAGAGGATAGGTAGGTTTTTTTCCATAGGCCTAGAGATGAGTTAATTTTAGGTGTTTTTTCCTCCTTTGGTAGAATGGAAGGCAGAGACTTTACAACCAGAAGACCTGGGGTTTTGACCCCTGTTCTGCCACTTACTAGAAGGAGATTGGGAAGCTATTTGACCTCTGCGAGCCTCAGTTTCCTCATCTGTAAAATGGGGGTGATAAAACAATCTCACAAGGTTGTTGCCGTCACGGAATAAGGAGAGGTGTGTTGTAGGAACCTTGTGAATGTTTAGCCGATGTGAATCTTAGCAACTGGGAATCATTATTTTGTTTCTACTCTCTGATAACGTATTTGAAAAATCACAATTGTTTTAGAGAAAATAAATACTTCCGGCATTGTTACCAAGGATACTGGTCTCAAATACTGTGTCTGTGAAGACTGCATCTCACAACCACAAATGATTAAAAATCCTCGCCTGTAGAGCCTTCCATTTATCTTAGAAACCGTCAGACGTAAATCCTAAAGCGCAGAACCGGTGTCTTCTTTGCACTTAAAACAATCTCCTCACCGTAGTAAATACTCAACAAATACTTGAGATACATGTGTTTACAACACGGCATTTTTAAGGGATTCCAGTGTTCTCCTGCCCTCTTAACTTCGGCTCATTCCCTCGTGGAAAACATCGCTTGTGCTGAGCACAGGATGGGCTCTCGGTCCTTCTGATTCATAGCCTCTTCCTGTGAACCACGGCTCTCGGAGCTAAAAGCAGAATGTTACGTTCATATTTGTTTTGCTTCTCCCCTCTTGCCAGGAGTTTAAATCAACTTAGATTAAGACACCCAAATCTCCGCCTGCCATGCTTTTTGATCTTTGGTTGAAGTTCAATGTGTCAAGCCCATTTGCTGCCCGTGAGCACTTTGCCCTCTGATGTGGAGGAGCTCACCACGTCTCAGCAAGAAACACACCACACGCCTCCCATTTGGGGATGGATGTGTCTCTCTAGAAGCCCTTGATGGCTCTGAAAGTTTGGGTATCCAAACTTTTGGATTCCTTTCAAAGAAAAAAAAAAAAAACTCATCATGAAAGCTCTGCCAAGATTTGAAAAGTGAAGTGGATGGAGTGACTTCATCTTTGAATGCAAGAGGCAGATCACTGGGTGGAGTTAATAAGGGCAGAGGTGAGTCATGGAGCCCTGAGATGCGAATATAATTACAGCTCATTTAGAAATAAGCACGTATGTACATGACCTTTATTCTCCACCAAAGCTGCACGAGTGTTCACTTCCATGCTGACATGGACAGCCGTGGAAATAAGGCCAAACAGCAGGAACCAGACATGTGACCTCGTTCGCGGAGATTAGATGGCTCCGAGTGGCTGAGGCATTGAGAAACCCTAGCTGCCATTTATCAGTTACACACCTGAAGAGTTCAAGGTACCCAACTGGCAGGAGAGACCGGCTGGTCTCCGCCACGCTGATGGTTAGAGTCTATGATGATCTGCCAGATTGAGATTGCATCTCGCAACTTCCTGTCCCATCCTCCACTTCCAGCCTCACGCTGACCCAACCCTTGAGGGAAGCTACCTTCTTCCTTCCCTTTGATAATCCCTGAAATTTATATTGCTTTCTATGACTTTCCAGGGTTCATACTGCTCAAACCATGTTCATTCACTTCCTTTGAATGACATCTTCACCTGCCTCTCCTGATACTCTCCCATCCATCCTGGCTCCTCACCTCTAACTTGCACTATCTCAAGAGCCTCCTCCTTTCTGGTCTCTTTTTGCCCTTTGGTTTTTCCTAGACATCCCTGCCAGATGGTTTGCCCCAAAATGCCCATTGCCCAGGCATCTTTGGTACTCTTCCACCAACTGCAGACCAGACCCCAAAACCTGACATTCAAATCTGCCCAAATCTACGTCATCAGAATTCTCTCCTGCTCCGGTCCACCTGATGGCGCCCGTGGGATGCACCCATATTGCGTTCAGGGCGGCTCTTGCCCCATGACGTCTCTCAGTCTCCTCTGCGCTACATGAGTGACCTGGCCTTCAAAGTCCAGTACAGGTGGAGCCTCTCTGTGAGGCCTCCCCATCCACCTCCTGGCTTCTTTATCCCCTCAATGTGAACTAGCGGTTGCCTCCTGCTCAGATGCCAGCTCCTCCACAAAGCATCCCTGATCCTCCGAGCCGGAAGGGACCCCCGCCCCCCTGACCTCTGCCACTTTTATGACTGCTCATGACACATATCACAAACTGCCTGATTGTATACCTATTTCCCTGTTAGATTATAAACTCACTGGTGATAGGAGCCGTGTCTTACTCATCTTTTTATACCTTGCAGCGCCCAACACAGTATATTATCAAAAACTATCTGTTGGATGAATAAACAAAGCACTTAAAGCAACAGACATTTGTTTTTGGAGACAGAGTCTTGCTCTGTTGCTCAGGTTGGAGTGCAGTGGCGTGATCATAGTTCACTGCAGCCTCGATCTTCCAGGTTCAAGCAGTCCTCCTGCTTCAGCCTCCTGAGTAGCTAGGACTAGAGGTGCATGCTACCACGCCCAGTTAACTTTGCTTTCTTCTTGAAAACAAAATTATTGTAGAGACGGGGTCTTGCCACATTGCTCAGACTGGTCTCAAATTCCTGGCCTCAAGCAATTCTCCCACGGCCTCTCAAAGTGCTAGTATTACAGGCATGAGCCACCTTTCCTGGCTCGCAATAGACAGCTTAACCCCAATTGATAGAAGACCTTGAATGCTCTCTCCTTAGTCAATAACACAATGTCATCCTAGTCTGATCAGTCTGTGTCTCTCAAAAGATCCACCATGGTCCACCTCATTATTCCTCCAAAGTTGTGCCACTTATGCGACACCTCAGTTTTGTTTGACAAATTAGTGTGTAATAAGGAAAATAAACGTCACATATTTCAGTACACCTGTGATTACACATGGCAGATGTGTCAGAGGTCAACCTCGCCAGCCTTTTGAACAGGCTGCTCAAAAATATGAAGTCTTCGAGTCAGCTGCAGCCACCGAGGATGAGCAGGGGGGAAAGGTGACACATGCACTCACACCAGATTCTGGGGCTGGTAAGTGATTTATGTTACACACACTCCGTTTTGTCCTCTCCCTCGAATATGCCCATCCTTTTACAAATAGCATTACAAAATCCCTGTTCACATCCATCAAAATGTCCTGAAATTAAATGTCATCCTCCTCACCACTCATCTCTTTCCAACTTCACACCACCATCTCCTCCCGGTCGCCCACAGTTTTCCTGTCCATGAAGCTTTTTTGGTGCTGAAATGCCATGTGTTTCTTTCAGTAGCGATGCTAGTGTTGTCACTACCACAGTTGTCTGTCATGCTTATTTCAAAGACACTCTGAGTACTTTATGGCCATATGGTCATTACCATGTTATTAATTGACATAATAATTCCATAATGTAATTAACAAACATATTCTCCACTGAGGAAACTAAAGCTCAGAAAGATTAAGCAACCAGCCCCAGGATATTACAAGGTCAACATGAGAACCAAGACTGGAAATAAGGTCTTCTTTTTTTTTTTAAGACAAGGTCTTCTTTTTTTTTTAAGACAAGGTCTCACTCTGTCACCCAGGCTGGATTGCAGTGGTTCCATCTCGGCTCACTACAACCTCCGCCTCCTGGGTTCAAGTGAGTCTCCTGCTTCAAGCCTCCCGGGTAGCTGGGACCACAGGCACACCCCACCATGCCTGGCTAATTTTTGTATTTTTAGTAGAGACAGGGTTTCACCACGTTGGCCAGGCTGGTCTTGAACTCTTGGTCTCAAGTGATTTACCCCCTCAATCTCCCAAAGTGCTGGGATTACAGGTGTGAGCGACCAAGCCCAGCCGGAAATAAGGTCTTCTAATTCAGTGCTAGATTTGGAAGGCCACGCTCTTATCTTTCTCTGTGGCGTGCTCTGAAGGCTGCAACAAGAAACCACAAGCAGGGCACTAAAAAAAAATATGCTACCTTCCAAAAATAACAGACATGTAATTCCCAGCCACTCTGTTCTCTGAACAATTGCCATGTGTCCCTGTTTTTCCTTGCCTGGGGAGAACTGACCTGTCTCTCAACATTGGGAATGGCCTCTGCCTTCTCCAGAGGAACTCGTTGCTACAGCCTGCAGTCCATGAGAGCCTCTCAACTGCTCTCTCTGCTTTGAATGCCAAGACATAAATCAGAATATGTCATCTCTTTTTTTTTTTTTATGGAGTTTCGCTTTTGTCTCCCAGGCTGGAGTGCAATCAGGTGATCTCAGCTCACTGCAACCTTCGCCTCCCAGGTTCAAGCAATTATCCTGCCTCAGCCTCCCAAGTACCTGGGATTACAGGTGCCTACCACCACGCCCAGCTAGTTTTGGATTTTTAGTAGAAACGGAGTTTTGCCATGTTGGCCAGGCTGGTCTCAAACTCCTGACCTCAGGTGATCCACCGCCTTGGCCTCCCAAACTGCTGGGATTACAGGTGCGAGTCACCACACCCAGCCTGATTATGTCATTTCTTAACCCAAAACCTTCCAATGAAGCCAGGCGTGTGGCTCATGCTTGTAATCCCAGTACTTTGGGAGGCCAAAGCCGGTGGATCCCTTGAGACCAGCCCAGGCAACATGGCCAAACTCCATCTCTGCAAAAAAAATACAAAAAAAAAAAAAAAAAAAAAAGCCAAGCTTGGTGGTGAATATCTGTAATCCAAGATACTTGGGAGGCTGAGGTGGGAGGATCACTTGAGCCCAGGAGGTCAAGGCTGCAGTGAGCGGTGATCATGCCACTGCACTCCAGCCCAGGTGATAGAGTGAGACCCAGTCTCAGACAACAAAAATCCTCTGGTGGCTTCCCCTGTCACTCAAAGTAAAAGCCAAAGTCATTAACGGTGTACTTTTCCCTGATGCAGCCCCTGCCACTCTCTGTTCTGGTCCCCTCCAGCGCTCCCAGTGTTCACCACATCCCAACTGTGCATTTGTGCTTTTGGCCACAGGGCCTTAGCACGTGCTCTTCCTTTTGCCTAGAATGTTCTTCCCCAGATGTCCACATTACTCACAGATAATTGAGATCATTATTCATATATCACCTTCTCAGTGACACCTTCCTGGATCACCCCATTTACTATTTCTTTCTTTCTTTTTTTTTTTTGAGACGGAGTCTCTCTCTGTCACCCAGGCTGGAATACAATGGCATGATCTCAGCTCACGGCAACCTCTGCCTCCCGGATTCAAGTGGTTCTCCTGCCTCAGCCTCCTGAGTAGCTGGGATTACAGGAATGGGCCACCATACCTGGCAATATTTGTATTTTTAGTGGAGATGGGGTTTCGACATGATAACCAGGCTGGTCTCGATCTCCTGGCCTCAAGTGATCTGCCTGCCTCAGCCTCCCAAAGTGCTGGGATTACAGGCATGAGCCACTGCACTCGGCCCCCGTTTACTATTTCAGTCTCCCCTCTGCCTCTACCCCAGCTTGTTCAAGATCCTGTTTTTACCTAATTTTTTCCTCCAGTCCTTGACATTCCCAACATATTTGACTGATTTGTCTTGTTTGCTATCCCCACCCAGTACAGCAGGCCAGTGACCACGGAGGAATAGAAACACACATCTTTGGGACAGAGGAAGGGAGTACTATATACGATAGTGACTAATGCTATCATAAACTGTGCTCAATTGCTTTTTATACTACTGCTAAGAGCCATTACAAAGTCACTTGTGGTTTGAATTACTTTAAAATTTGGAATACTATTAATTTCCGGTGAATAATTCCAAGAAACATGGTACTTGGGGAAGAATTAAGATGTTTTCAGAACAGCACAAAAGGCTGCCTGATGTGGATCTGGAGTGAAAGACCACGCTGCTGAAGTCATTTTCCTGTTGAGCAAACCACAGCAGGCAGGTCAGTGGATATTTTGAGATTTACTGTACTCTGATTCATTCAAAATGAGATTCCACATATAATACGTTTCTTTAAAGTGTTCTGGAAGAAAGTCCTTTCCATTTCAGTTCATATTTCTTGTTTTTTTTTTAAAGCATTTATCATTTCCAAGTTTAGAAGTTACCGGATTATAGCAAAAAGTTTTCTTACAGGTTACTCAATAAGATTAAAAAGAGAGGGAGAGAGAGAGACTTAAAATGGACAAACACGTTCAACTGAATTCAGCATTCATCAAATACCAGAGTATTCCGCCACCCTTTGCCTTGTTTTGTGTACATGTAAGAGGTCAAGGAAGCAGTCACCTTATACAGAGGCTGGCTATGTGAGCCCCTCTCTCCCCCATGAAGTCAAAGTGGGTCCGGAGATGGTCCTGCAGAGTCGAGGGCAGAACTCAGGTGCCAGGAGACTTGGCCCCAAATTGACTGGCATTGTTCCCCGACACCAAGATTCAGTGGTGGAAGAGCTCCAGGTTCATGTTAGGCTCCATTTTGTTCTCACTCATTCCCTGCTTCTACTTACACTGTTCCCAAGTAAGTACTAACCCCAAGCCCACAGGACAGTTGCAAAAGCGTGTTACAGTTTCACTATCGGAACTACCAGCCTCGATTGTCCCTGCACTTGGCGCAGGATTCGGAGGAAACGGAGATCATGACCGGGATCTTCACAGAAGGTGGCATCCTCACACACAAAAACACCCACGAAACGGGCGCTGTCCTCCGCATGCCTGGTTCCCAGATGCCAGCCACAGTAACAGGCATCTAAGAAATGTTCAGGAAATGGTTACTGAATGAGAGCTTTTGTTAAATTCATTTCTTAACGTTCAGTATCTTAAAGGACATTCCGTCTATCTGCATAAAGAGAGTCTAATAGTGTTTAGCACTGAGCTCTTTTGAAAGAGTAGCTCGCTCTATCTATCCGTCATCTATCTATCGATCGATCTAGCTATCTATCATTTATCTATCTATCATCTATCTATTGATTGATCATCTATCTATCTATCTGCAAAAGGCAACATGAGCTGGGCATAGTGGCTCCCACCTGTAATCCTAGCACTTTGGGAGGCCAAGATGGGAGGATCACTTGAGCCCAGGAGTTCAAGCCCAGCCTGGACGACATGGTGAAACCCTATTTCTACAAAAACAAACAAACAAACAAAAACAAAAGGCAATACCTTCAAAACTGAATTATTTTAAATAATTCAAAATATATGTAGCACGGTCACAGGAACACCAGAATAATCGGAAGCATCAGGTGAAAAAAGGACTAACTGTACATAAATGGAAATGCTTTACTTTTCAAGCCTGCATTTCAAAAATTAACAGCAAACTGTGATATATTCAGGCGTTCATCTGAATATAAATAAATAATTGAATCAATAAATAAGGAAAAAAAGACACATTCCTTAGTAGAATTCCAGCTAATAAATGTAGAAAGAACGAGGGACACAGAAATTTGCCATGAGACAGCCACAGAAATAAAGGCAAGATCTTCCAATAGGTGCTAAAATTAGCAAGTAAAAGTTTAAGGATTTAAAAAAAAAAAAGTATCTCCTCTAAAACATTTATTATTCACAAAATGAAAAACTGTAAATTGGGTTAGGTGCAGTGGCTCATGCCTGTAAGCCCAGCACTTTCGGAAGGTTAGGCAGGTGGATCACCTGAGGTCAGGAGTTCAAGACCACCCTGGGCAACGTGGTGAAACCCCGTCTCTACTAAAAACACAAAAATTAGCTGAGCATGATGGTGGGTGCCTATAATCCCAGCCACTTGGGAAACTGAGGCAGGAGAATCACTTGAACCTGGGAGGTGGAGGTTACAGTGAGCTGAAACCGCACCATTGCACTCCAGCCTGGGCAACAAAAGCAAAAATCCATCTCAAAAAAAAAAAAATTTAAATTGATAGTGGAGAAACCTGGCAGAGAACCCCTCAACTGAGTGATCAAAGACAGCATCACTGTAATTAGACAGAGCGACATTACTATGAGAAGAGCATAACATCACTTTGGTATTTTCGTGAAATATGCATAACCTCAATCTCATTATGAGGAATCTTCAGACAAACCCAAGTTGAGGGATGTTCAACAAAAGAGGTGGCCAGCACATTTCAAAAGCATTAATGCTATGGGCAAGAAAGGCTGAGAATGATCGCAGGTCAGAGGAGACTAAGGAGGTGCAATGCAGCGTGGGCTCCTGGATGGAATCCCACATCAGGAAAGGATGCAAGTGTGAAAATGGATGAAATTCAAAGAAGATCTGTACATGAGTGGATAGTGTTGTAGTAATGTGAGTTTTCTGTCTTTGATCATCGTGTTTTGGTTTTGTGAGATGCTATGTGAGGGGAAACTGAGTGAAGGGTATTTGGAAACTGTGTTATTTTGCAACTTTTCTAAAAATCTAAAATTATTTTAAAATAAAGAGTTTTCTAGTCTGAGCAACATGGCAAAACCTGGTCTCTACAAAAAATACAAAAATTAGCCAGGCATGGTATGTGCCTGTAGTTCCAGGCACTCGGGAGGACTGCCTCAGGCTGGGAGGTGTTCGAGGCTGCAGTGAGCTCTAATCGTGCCACTGTGCTCCAGCCTAGGCAGCACAGCAAGACCCTGTCTCAAAAATAAATAAATCATAAAAAATTAAATGAAGAGTTTTTAGAAAGAAGATGATTGACGGATGGATAGAGGGATTACATGATAAATAAATATATTAAAATTCTAATTGTAGAATTTCAACTGTGGACCTTTGGGTGTTGACTGGTACAATTCTGTCCACTCCTCTGTATACTTGAAATGTGAAAAAAAAAATGTTGAAAACATCCAACTGATACACTAAGTTTAACTTTGATTCTGGTAGTAATTTATTTCCAATTGAACATAAAGAACTTCTCTCTTCCTCGGCGCTGCCTACAGAGGTGGCAGCCATCTCCTCCCGAGCATCATGGCCGCTCTCAGGCCCCTTGTGAAGCCCAAGATCATCAAAAAGAGAATCAAGAAGTTCATCGGGCACCAGTCTGACCATATGTCGAAATTAAGCGTAACTGGCGGAAACCCAGAGTATTGACAACAGGGTTCGTAGAAGGTTCAAGGGCCACATCTTGATGCCCAACATTGGTTATGGGAGCAACAAAAAAACAAAGCATATGCTGCCCAGTGGCTTCCGGAAGTTCCTGGTCCACAACGTGAAGGAGCTGGAAGTGCTGCTGATGTGCAACACACCTTAGTGTGCTGAGATCACTCACGATGTTTCCTCCGAGAACCGCGAAGCCATCGTGGAAAGAGCTGCCCAGCTGGCCAACAGAGTCACCAGTGCCAATGCCAGGCTGAGCAGTGAAGAAAATGAGTAGACAGCTCATGTGCACGTTCTGTGTTTAAATAAAACTGTAAAAACTGCCATCTGGCAAAAAAAAAAAAAAAAGAACTAGTGCAATCAGTGATTTGCAGGAGTGAAGAGGAATAGAGTGATCTTTGCTGATCTGCATGGCGCAGGGAAGGAGAATTGTATTCTAGAGTTAGGAACCAAAAGAGTCAAATCCAAACAACAGAGCTTCAAGGAAACAATTGCAAGAGACAAGCACACAGAACCTTACAAGTAAACATGCAGTTCTTAAAAAGGACAATCACCCCTATTTTTAGGTTCCTGAATACTCGTGACACTGATGGAATGCTCCTGATGTCCCTTAGTAGAGACAGTGACCCGATTAAGAAGCTTATGTGACTTCCCCCAGTCAAGGCCTGTTCCCCTAAGTACTGATCAGCCTTATCAGGCTACTGATTAGAAGAGGGAGGAGGTGCTGGAGTCGGCCGAGCCTGGGCTGGTGTAAGTTGGTACAGTTGCCTTATTTAATATTATTTCATTGCTAAATAAACTGATCTAATGAATCAGCCCCACTGTAAAATGATGTAACAAGCCATAAATCTGTACTGGTAACCTTTGGTGTTCTGTATGAATGTTCACACTGTAACCCACATATTTATCATTGAGTGCGGGAAACCATGGGGTTGTAATGAAATACACACATGTTCCTTGGAGACTGAGAATCAGGGGATGAGGAAGGAAAAAACATGATCTTCATGCTCAAAAGATTCACAGATCAGGAAACGTCCTATGAGATAATTCAGAAAGCTTCTGGTTCCCAGTACAGAACAGGAAACGCCAAAGGTCCGACTCCGCCCTGAGAGGATATACATTTAGGGGAAATTCCAAAACCTGGTCCTCCTGGGAACTCAGAAAGGAATCAGACCCAGAAGGTGGAGGCTTCATCGGCTGCTAAACTTATCTGGTTCTCCAAGCGAGTTGTGAGTGCTTGAACACTTGATTGTAATACAGAAATCAGTTTCAGTGCTGGAGGAGAATTTAAAAAATACTTTCACAGTGATGCATGTTCTTCTTTTAACTTGTAGAGTATAACACTTGGATATCTCGGTCTAGACCTGATAAACCACGTGTCAAGAAGGAAATCTGGTTCATACTCACAGGGGGTTCGAGGACTGTGCTAGGACATTTCTCTGTCATCCTTTGCAAGCACGCCTCAAAATTCTGTATGTGCTTTATTTTGTATATGAAAAGAATGCTTAGGGTTTCAGATGGAATCTTTGGAAGTGCATAATTCTAAATAATAATACTTTTCTTAAAACAGTAATAGTTGATGTTCACTGAACACTTACAATGTGCCAACCCCTGTAGCTGAGACGTATTAACTCACTGAATAATACTAGCTTCTTCCCAAAGCTCACTGCCCCTTAACAGGACGTGGAGTAGACCTACTGTTTATTGCCAATCCTAAGAGATAGGGCAATGACTGCTGAGGATAGCTTTTCAGCCTCCTCCATGGCTTTTTTTTTTTTTTTTTGTAAACACTGAAGGTTTGCCAAGGGTTGAACTGAAAACTATTCCAGCTGCATTTACCTCAAAATTGCCAAACAGGGCCATGGCTCCAGCCAGGTCCATACTATTCCTTTTTTTTTTTTTTTTTTTTTTGGAGATGGAGTCTCATTCTGTTGCCCAGGCTGGAGTGCAGTGGCATGATCTCAGCTCAATGCAACCTCTGTCTCCCAGGTTCAAGCGATTCTCCTGCCTCACCCTCCCAAAGTGCTGGGATTACGGGTGTAAGCCACCTCGCCCAGCCCGTATTATTCCTTTATAGTTCAACATGACATGCTTAAGTCACTCTCCTCCCTCCTGTCTTCAAAGAATAGGTATCTTAGACAAGTAATTTTGTGACAAAACTGTACTCATGCAGCCTGGAAAAGAAGATGAACCATCAGAAGCATATGAAGCCAGAGGTTCTGCAATAAGAATCTGATGTGTTTAAAGCAAGTTTCAGAGAATACTCCATCTAACAGATATTCCATTGTGATATTTTAAGGAGAGGAGAGGAAGATAAACATTAATACCTTTGGATAATTCTTGAAAAGGTCAATTCACTCTAATTCTTTTTCTGAATTAGGAAATAAATAAGCATGCTTAGTATAATAGATCTGACATACCATTCGTCATGTCTTTGTTGCTAAAGTTTTTTTAAAAAGTGTTCATTTTTCAATTTTTATCTTTTTTAAATTTTGAGACAGGATCTTGCTCTGATGCCCAGGCTGGAGTGTAGTAGCATGATCATAGCTCACTGCAGCCTCGCCTTCCTGGGCTCAAGTGATCCTCACATCTCAGCCTCCCAAGTAGCTGGTAATATAGGTACGCACCACCACGCCCAGCTAATTTTTGTACTTTTTTTAGAGACAGGGTCTTTTCATGTTGGCCAAGCTGACTCAAGCTCAAGTAATCCACCCACCTTGGCCCCTCAAAGTGCTGGGGTGCCAGGTATGAGCCACCGTGCCCAGCCTACTGTACGTTTTAGAAAACTGGTATGTTTTATTGGTGTTCCTATGGCTGGACTACGTTGTGAGTATAAAATACAAATTAAGATGCCATTTGAAATACAGACCTATGCAGATGCCTAGTTTATGAGAAAATTATCCAGTTTTCCTAAGTCATGAAGCTCGTTGCTGCAGAGATCTATGCAACCAACCCTGATCCCAACAGGAGGGCGAACTGCTTCATGAATCCAGGAGAAAGATGACTCCACAGTGCTCAAGATGCCTGCTTCGACATTTGGAAATTCAAAACTCCCTGACTCTCGTTTCTGACTATCAAATTGAAATGTGGACCTTGCCAGGTGCTGTGAGGATTATGCAATGTTTGTGCATATGCACAAATAACTTACATACAATATATACACAAAAATGTTTCATTCTAAGCCAGGCACAGTGGCTCATGCCTGTAATTCTGGCACTTTGGGAGGCCAAGGCAGGCAGATAACCCGAGGGCGGGAGTTCGAGACCAGCCTGGCCAACATGGAGAAACCCCATCTCTACTAAAAATACAAAATTATCCAGGTGTGGTGGCACATGCCTGTAATCCCAGCTACTCGGGAGGCTGAGGCAGGAGAATCGCTTGTACCTGGGAGGTGGAGTTTGCGGTGAGCCGAGATCGCGCCACTGCACTACAGCCTGGGCAACAAGAGCTAAACTCCATCTCAAAAAAGAAAAAAAAAATGTTTCATCCTCTCCCATGTTCTAAACAACTCTGTGGCCCTTCTGTGAACATCTCCCAGCTTCTTGCTCTTCCTTCAGAGCCTAGTGCTACCCCATAACTTAGAGCATCATGGCCTCACTCTAGGAACATATCTGAGCTTCCTTTTGTGGATCAAGTCTTCAAATCTCAAATTCCCTCCTTCCCAACTATAAACGTACCTACATAGTCACCGGCCCTTTCTTCTCACCTCAGAGGGTCGGCGTTTCTGATTCCAGGGTGTATATATTCCCCACTAGCTCTTACTTCTTTGAGTTCTCTCTCTCCATTGCTCTTTCCCTCTGCCTACGAGTGAGCTCAAGTGTTCTGCACCTGAAGAAAAACCTTTGCATCTTACTAACCTCTCTAAACTACTATGCTCCCTCTCTCCTTCCCTCCTACCTTCTGGGGCTAATGTTAGCTTCTGCACTGTTCTTGAATCCATCTGCTTCTTTTCACCTTCATTGCCAGGATCCTGGTCCAAGCTATCACTATCACCTGGACTCTTCTACTTTATTCCAAAACACAAATGTTACACCATCTAACATTAGAGGTTTCCTAATTATTCTTAGACCCAAATCCTTCTGAGAGAGAAGACCCTGCTCGGCCTCCTGCCACGATTCCTTTCACTGGCTCCACATTCACGAGGCTCTGCACCTGCTATCCTGTGACCTGGACTCTTCTGATCTCTGCCCCCAACCCCCACCCTCCTGCCAACCACATCACTCCTATGCACCCCTCAGGGCTGCGCTTGCAGCCTCAGGGATCCTTCTTCGACCCCCAGATCATGGCATGCTCCTGTGCTACACCATGTTTCTCCCCATGAAGCCCTGACCTGGTTTGTGAGGATGCCATCGCTTCCTTTGTGTCATTATTTGTCAGCGCCTCTCTCTCCCACGAGACCCTAAGATCTGTGAGTGCAAAACCGATGTCATCGTTGCCCACATTTATGTCACAACAGATGACACAGTGTCTGGCCCTTCTTAGGAACTCAGCAAACATTCACTCTGGTCAAATGTTAAGCTCCCAGAAATAAAAAGTCTAGACTAGCTGTCCCTACTCCCTAGTTCCCATCCTCTGCTTATCACTAATAACCTTCTAATGATCAACCCAGCATGCACGCTCTTTTAATCCTATCCAAGTTAAAGACACCATTCCCTTGGCTCCCCTCTTCTTAGCCTTTAAATTCTGACCGCCCCCCCCCCACCGAGTCTGCCCCAAGTCCTGACCTTCTTGCTTTTATCTTCTCATTCTATGACACCAATTTTTTAACCTTTGGAAACCACTAAGAATCTGATCACAAGTCAGGATGCACTCTGCCATAGCACGCCAAATGGAAATGCACAGAAAATACCACTTCTAATTGCTTCTTCTTCTTCTTTTCTTCGGTTTTTTGTTGTTGTTGCTGCTCTGCTGCCTGGGCAACAGTGAGCCAACATCGCACCAGCCTGGGCAACACAGCAACAACAGCCCGGGCAAAAGACAGGAGGGCAGAGGCACGATCTCGGCTCACCGCAACCTCCACCTCTCGAGTTCAAGTGATTCTCGTGCCTCAGTCTCCCAAGTAGCTGCGATTACAGGCACACACCACCATGCCCGGCTAAGTTTTGTGTTTTTAGTAGAGATGGGGTTTTGCCATATTGGCCAGGCTGGTCTCAAACTCCCAACCTCAGGTGATCCACCCACCTCAGCCTCCCAAAGTGCTGGGATCACAGGTGTGAGCCACTGGGCCTGGCTGCTTCTAATTGCTGGTGGTTATGGAGCCCTGGACACCAGTCATCCAGGCCACAGCAGATGCCAGTGGAGGGCCTCATTGACTTGCACCATCACCCACACTGTTTTTTAAGACAGTCTTGCTCTGTCGCCCAGGCTGGTGCAGTGGTGCGATGTTGGCTCACTGCAGCCTGCGCCTCTCAGCTGTCACCCACGTTACGCTGCCACCTTTGTCGGCTAAATCTCCATGTCTGTGCCAACTTCTCTTGAGCTCAAGGCCCGATTTCCCACACAGGTTTGCTCTCTCTTCCTACATGTCTCACAAGCCCTGTCGACAAAGAAACTTACTTATTTCCCCAAACTTGCTGTTTCTACCTGCCGCCTCTAGCTCACGCTGTTGCCCCAAGCTGTGGGTATCTGTTTTTCAAGCTGTTGCCTGAAACTCGGTATCTGTTTTTGTTAAAGAAGTCATCTTATTCATCCATGACATCTCCATAAAGTCATCAGGATTCTTCCCACAACGGAAAAACTTTATTTGCTCAATCTAATTTTCTCATAGTTTTTCGAAATGCACTCAACATCTTTCCTGAGAACAGACCAATTCCGGAACAAAATAATCAATAACACTAACACACGTCGAAGAAAGAAAGGAACAAGGAAATCATACGGACAACCCCCCCTCACCACACCCCACCCTTCCCACCACCAAGAACAGACGACATGTGCTAAGGGACCAGTGAAGAGGCTGATGGTGTCCTCAGCATGAAACAGAGAGGGAAAGAAATGCTGTTACTTCCACAAACATTCCAACCCCAAGAAGACCCTCCTCCTGCATCTAGCCACCATAATATCCCAATTATTCTGCAAAACAGCGTCTTGGCTCCAGGCTGGTTGGCCTCCTTTCCGACTCTGTATTCTGTCAAACTAACACCCAGCTCGGTTCTAATCATTCTACCAACCTGCCATTCTTCCCCACTCTATTTTGAGTTTTCAAATTCGTCCTCCCCGCCCAGAACAAATGACTCATAGATGAGGAGTGTGTCGGCACCAACTGTCCCTCTCTATTTAAAAACAGAGCTCAAGCTCTACCTTTACAACAATGCCTTCCTCAATTCAGTGATGTCAGCAAATGCTTACCAGGCAGTCTCCTGTGTGCCATGTCCTGTTTGGGGCCTGGACGGACTAGAATAGAGACGAGATCAAAAGATGAAAGTAACATGTGCTCCAGCATCAAGGTATTTCTAGTCCAGCAGAACAATTTTCTCTTTTAAAACAATAAAATGAGGCCGGGCGCAGTAGCTCACGCCTGTAATCCCAGCACTTTGGGAGGCTGAGGTGGGCAGATCATGAGGTCAGGAGATCGAGACCATCCTGGCCAACATGGTAAAACCCCCATCTCTACCAAAACTACAAAAATTAGCCAGGTGTGGTGGCAGGCACCTGTAGTCCCAGCTACTCGGGGGGCTGAGGCAGGAGAATCATTTGAACCCGGGAGGCGGAGGTTGCAGTGAGCTGAAATCTTGCCATTGCACTCCAGCCTGGTGACAGAGAGAGACTCCACCTCAAAAAATAAAATAAAACGAAGTAAAACTCTAGGCTGATAAGGACATGGACTAATACAAGCTGAGGCAAAAAGTAATGTGTACTTTCTCTGAAACTGCATTTTATTTGTACTTGTGTGATTTTATGATTCTTCTACGGTATCTGTATCCACAACTGGTTTGGAAACTCTCCGAGGGTGGGACTGTATTTTATCTGTCTCTAATGAAGCTTTGGGAATAAGACTTAGAACAGACAAAAGCTATGGCAGAGATCAGAGGGGGAGAGGCCAGGGGTCACCCACCACGATCGTACCATGGAACCAGTTTTTCTAAAGGCAGTTCCCCTCATCCTTATCACAGAATAGTAGCAAATAATAATGAAGCCTCAAATTAACCATAACCTTTCTTCTTCAAGGAATGAGTCATTTACACACCAAACGATGTGTAGTGGAATTTTATACAATGACATATTCAATTGCCTTGGTCTCTGAGAATTCTAATTTGATGTTGAGATTAATTACATCTTCCAAAATCTTTGAGTGGTGATTGAGAAATACAATCTAAGAAAAATGGGCCAGGTATGGTGGCTCATGCCTGTAATCCTGGCACTTTGGGAGGCCAAGGCGGGCGGATCACGAGGTCAGGAGTTCAAGACCAGCCTGGGCAACATAGTGAAACCCCGTCTCTACTAAAAATACAAAAATTAGCCAGGCACAGTGACATGTGAGTGTAGTCCCAGCTACTTGGGAGGCTGAGGCAGAAAAATCACTTGAACCTAGGAAGCAAAGGTTGCAGTGAGCCGAGATCACACCATTGCACTCCAGCTTGGGCAACAGAGTGAGACTTCGTCTCAAAAAAAAAAGAAAGAAAGAAAGAAAATGAATAAAAGCATCTAAGTCTAAACCCCACCTTTACTAACCCATCAAGGTGATGGTAATTTCAGGTCAAGGGCAAGGCTGGTGAGGTGAAGCTAAGAAGATGCAGCTGGGCTGCAGGGCCGTGGTGCCTAGCCAGCTGTTACAGTAGGTGGTTCACCGACAGCTGTGAGTCACACAGGACCGAAGCGGCAGCTCTTGACCAGTACTGTAGGCGCTAAGATCCGGTATTTGCTCTTAGACCGTGGGAGCAAAGACTAACAAGGAAAATACACCAGAACAGCTGGGAAACAAATTCCCTTCTGGCCCGCACAAAAAGGGCCCCTGCCAAGTCATTTTCCATCCTGGAGCCAGGGGAGGTCTAGGAAGGATCTGTGCTTTTCTGTCCTTCAAAACCTTTCCTCTAGTCTCACTTATCACTTTCCACCCCCTCCCCCTACCCCCTGCTGAAAATGATACTACTAGGCTTTGACTCTGTTTCGTAACACAAAGCTTGACAAAAATATATGAGTGGAAAAGAAACAACTTTTAAAATGCCATTTTCACATATTTCTTTTCTTTTCTGTATCTTTCTTTCTTTTTTTTTTTTTTTTTTGGGATGGCCTCTCGATCGATCACCCAGGCTGGAGTACAATGGCAGGATCTCGGCTCATTGCAACCTCTGCCCCCCAAGTTCAAGCGATTCTCCTGCCTCAGCCTCTCGAGTAGCTGAGATTACAGATTCGTGCCACCATGCCTGGCTACTTTTTGTATTTTTAGTAGAGACGGGGGTTTCACCATGTTGGCCAGGCTGGTCTCAAACTCCTCACCTTAAGTGATCCACCCACCTCGGCCTCCCAAAGCTCTGGGATTACAGGCATGACCACTGAACCTGGTGGTTTTAGCGTATTTCTTGTCTCCTGTGAATGCTGCATAGCCAATAAGTTTGAAATTCAGGCAACAGAATGAGTTAGTGTTAGCTTGTACGGTGGCCATCTTACCTTGTCCTATCAGGACAATATCATAACTTTCATATAATCGTTGATATCCGTACAGTCAATATAAAAATTCATACCTCACCAAACACTACTGGACTGAGAGAGAACTCTATAAGCCAGAGAAAACATAAACTAATACTCAGTTCTGCAAGAAACCAAAACACACCACTCCCGAAACATACTTCTTTGGCATATTTCAAGCTGATTATTCAGAGAAGCTACAGACTGGAATATCTCTGAAAATCTATCCTTTTGTAAACAGAATACACATCCGAGGCATCATTTGTCTGGGGTAATACCCAAGGTTCATTGCCTCACACCAAGGAGATCAAGGTCGTAGACACATAAGAAGTGAGTTTAGGAGTGAAAGTTTAATAGGCAAAAGAGAAAAGCTCCCTCGTGCAGAGGGAAGGGGTTCCGAGTGAATCTCTAGGTTCGTGGTGAGATGCATTTGGTTTTATAGATGAGCTTGAGAAGGCAGTGTCTGATTTACACAAGCACAAAGGATTGATTGGACCAGGTGAGCCATTCACATAGCTCGCAAAGAAGCTAGCCACCCCACCTTAATTTTTTTTTTTTTTTTGAGACAGAGTCTTGTTCTGTCACCCAGGCTGGAGTACAGTGGAACAATCTCGGTTCACTGCAACCTCTGCCTCCCAGGTTTAAGCAATTCTTCTGCCTCAGCCTCCTGAGTTGCTGAAATAACAGGCATGCATCACCATGCCCAGCTAATTCTGTATTTTTAGTAGAGAGGGGGTTTCACCCACGCTGGCCAGGCTGGTCTCAGACTCGTGACCTCAGGTAATCCACCCACCTCAGCCTCCCAAAGTGCTGAGATTACAGGCATGAGCCACCGTGCCTGACCCCTAATCTTTTATTATGCAGGTAGGGTCTCTATCTGGCCAGCACCATGTAGCCTGCTTCTTTACTACACATGTGATGACAAAGAAAAGGGAAGAGAGCCTCCTGTTGAACATGCCTGGCTTCTGGGTATCCCTTTTCTATTGGCACAGATGCCGGCATTTATCCATGCAAGCTTCCAGCTTGCTTATCTATGTTTGCAGCTGGATTTTTCAGTCTGCTTTTTGTTAGAAAAGAAATGATTTAATAATAAAAAGTGGTACACACCTGCTTTTAATTAAAAGGAAATTCTGCTGAGGACTCTCTTACCCTCAGTATCTGCCTAAATAATTTCTTCTTAACTCCTGTATCCATCTGTCTCCTTATCCAGATCCAGGAAAGTTGAACTCACAGAAGGAGGAGACTAAGGTTCTAACAGAGGAAATTTTACCATAGGCTACCAGCCATTCTTTCCAGGGATGATAGATGCAAGACTCATCTGCATCACAAGACAGGCTTTGCCCACCCATGCCTTTCCTCCTCACGGCCCCCATGACCTGTCACCACCTCGCACCTGGAGCTCCAGGCATCCAGTCCTCTCTGCAGGGTATAAAAGCTGCAGTCCTCTGGTCCTTTGAGTGTCATATTTGTGTGGCTCCCATGTGCACGTGCACAGAATAAATTTGTAAGCCATTGTCCTGTTAACCCATGTATTATCAGTTTATTTCGTAGACTCAAATGATCAAATCTTCAAAAATGGGGAAAGGAAATTTCCTTTGCTGCTCCTACACCCCTCTCTTGATTTCAAGAGAGCCATGAATAGCTTCACCAGGGAATCGTCAGTTCTCTTGGGAAACCACCCAGATTCCAGCTACGACCTTGTAGGAACAGAGTAAACCAGCCTTCAGAAGAATGCATGCCTCAGCTGGATGTGGTGGCTCGTGCCTGTAATCCTTACACTTTGGGAGATCAGGGCAAGTGGATCACCTGAGGTCAAGAGATCAAGACCAACCTGGCCAACATGGTAAAACCCTGTCTCTACTAAAAATACAAAAATAAAAATAAAAATTATCTGGACATGGTGGTACATGCCTGTAATCCCAACTACTCAGGAGGCTGAGGCAGGAGAATTGCCTGAACCTGGGAGGCGGAGGTTGCAGCGAGTCGAGATCATGCCACCGCACTCCAGCCTGAGTGACAGAGAGAGACTCTGTGTCAAGAAAAAAAATAATAGTACATGGGCTCAAAAAGCTTACTCATGCAGAGCAATCCAGTGCAGAGTCAACAGGTCTGACATTCCCAAACCTTGGGCACCCTTGGGCACCTATGGCTGTAACAGTCTAGAAAAGCTACTAGCACATAGTAGGTCCTCAATACGCATTCACTGGTGAATGATGGACAGAAACTGCTGTTCTAAATGAGAAGCCCAGGCCTCAATAAGCAGATACATTGTACTAGATGTAATTTAATAGATGTAGATGTAAATAAAAAATATTTTAATTTTTTTCAAAAAAACTCACTATAAAAATAAGTTTCCTGGCCAGATACAGTGGCTTGCACCTGTAATCCCCAGCACTTTGGGAGGCCGAGGTGGGCAGATCACTTGAGGGCAGGAGTTCACGACCAACCTGGCCAACATGGTGAAACTACAAAAAATACAAACATTAGCCAGGCATGGTGGTGCGTACCTGTAGTTCCAGCTACTCAGGAGGCTGAGGCAGGAGAATCACTTGAACCCAGGAGGCGGAGGCTGCAGTGAGCCAAGATCATATGACTACACTCCAGCCTGGCCAACACAGACAGACTTTGTCTCAAAGACAAACAAAAAGTTTCCTGTATAATGAAGCAAGCACCAGACATGGAAAACTTAATTGGTTCTAAAGTGGAAGCTGAGGTGTTGTCTACTGCAGGAGAAATGGAATTCAGTGGATTCTGCTGTGTGGCAGCAGGAAGGGGCCGATGTGGAATTCTATACAAAAGGGCAATTTGAATTTCCACTTCTTCGGGGTGATATGTGGGATTTCCTTACTACATATATAAATTGAAGAAAATTACCTCTCACATGTCACACTACATATTTTTCTTAATTTATAATCCATCTGCCCCTAATGGAATGTAAACTCCACAAGGGCAAGAAGTTGTGGCTGTGGATATACTGCTGCGTCCCAGCGCCCCGAGCAGAGTGTCGCAGAGTAGAGGATGAATGACTGAATGACTGAATGAATGGAGTCATACTGGTTGGGTGGCAGGACCTCTCCTAGACCAACACATAGCGGGCCTCTCCTACATGAGACACACTGTGCTTGGCAGGTTCTGGGAGTGTCAAGGTGGACAGGTGAAGTGTGCCCCTGACTTCACGGAGCTTACAGTCTGGTTTAGAGGAGATATTAAAATATAGCAAGAGGCTGGGCACGGCGGCTCATGCCTGTAATCCCAGCACTTTGGGAGGCTGAGGCGGGTGGATCACTTGAAGTCAGAAGTTTGAGACCAGCCTGGCCAACATGTGAAACCCTGTCTCTACTAAAAATCCAAAAATTTGTGGGCGTGGTGGCGTGTGTCTGTGGTCCCAGCTACTCGGGACTACTTTCATAAAAAACTTTGGAGTTCACAGAGTGATTCTGCTTACATATAGCATCTCACCAGATTCTCACAGTGATCCTAGGGAAATGGCCAGACCGGGGTGATAATGCTTATTTTACAAGAGAAGGAAACAAGGACTCAGAGAGGTTAACTGACATCATGCAATTTCACACAACTGATCAGGAGACTGCCACGCCTAGAACCCAGGTTTTCAGACTCGTAGTCCACTGCTCTTTCCATTAAATCACAACTTTGTTGTTTCATTTACATCCCACGTGTACCAATCGCATTGGAACTGATCTCCTAATCGGTTCCTTCTACTTTCTCTCCCTTTTGTAAGTTGTGAACAGACTGAAGGACTTGAGAAGTCATAACCTGGCTGGTGAGAACACATGCAAATATGGAATCTGAAAATAGTTACAGAATAACACACACATGCATGAAAGGTAAGTCTGTGCTTAGTAGATAAATTCCTAAAGGAACCAATCAATTTAATTCAAAATTAACCTACATAGGCTGGGCGTGGTGGCTCACACCTGTAATTCCAGCACTTTGGGAGGCCAAGGTGGGCAGATCACCTGCGGTCAGGAGTTCAAGACCAGCCTGGCATAACCTTGTCTCTACTAAAAATACGAAAAAAAATTAGACAGGCATGGTGGTGGGTGCCTGTAATCCCAGCTACTTGGGAGGCTGAGGAAGGACAATTGCTTGAATCTGGGGGATAGAGGTTGCAGTGAGCTGAGATCGCTCCACTGCACTCCAGCCTGGGTGACAGAGTGGGACTCCGTCTCAAAAAATAAATAAAATAAACCTAAATAAACACTCGGGACTCTATTAAGTAATTAAGAACTTTCCAATGTGAACTTTGTTTATAATTTTGAAGGAAAGGGAGGGACAAAAAATGACAGGAATGAACAGGGCAATTTACTCCTTTTTATCTGGCCCGGAACAAAATGTACTTGTAAATACTAGGAGTACATGTTGTTTTTCTTTAACCAATTAGTCACAGGTTAAATGAAGCAACTAAAAAAAAAATTGCTGCAACAGGGAATCTACAGGGTAGGTGCTGGTCATTGGAGAAACATAAATAAATGTGGAAAGTAGGAAAACAATCCTGTGAAAGTAAACCTGGCAATGTCAATATCAATATCACTGTTACTTAAGAATTTATCTCAGAAAATGTGAAATCTCACAGTAATCTCACAGTAAATAAATGGCTCTGTGTACAAAAATAGATGGACACCCAAAGGTTTGTCAAATCTATCTCCAAGTTTTGAAGCTTATTTCCAGTCTGCACGGATTCGCTGTGGCGCTGGGCCTTCCTAGGGTTGGGTGCCACAGCTGTAATTGTGCATATTTTAGGGAATCGGGGCGGCTTCTGTCTGGGATTCCCAGGGTAAAGTCTGTTCAAGTTACTGCAAGGCCCCTGCTTCACTTTTCTGATGCTAGAAAAGTCTAGAATTCATTTTGTACAAGTCACATCTGAGAGCGCAGCCAGATCTAAAACATTTTTTCTCTTGAACAAAGGAGCAGCCATCTCCAAAGTCCAGTCCAACCTGAAATACCAGATTTCCTAATGAGAAGCCTGCCCCACGCTTGCCCAGTGCCTTGTTTAACCCCTTCCTTCCCTAGAGTCCTCAGGAGCCTACCTTCAAACACCATCAAGGTTTTTTTTAATTTAAAATATGTATATATGTGTATATATATATATATATATCCATATATTTTAAATTCAAATAGCCTATATGTGTGTGTACACACACACACATTTTTTTCACCTGTATATATATATATATATATATATATATATATAAATATATACCTAGCTTGATCCCAGGAGTTTGAGGCTGCAGTGAGCCATGATTGCACCACTGCACTCCAGCGTGAGTGACAGAGAAAGACTCTGTCTCAAAAAAAAGAAAAAAAAAAATATATATATATACACATCAAAAGACAAAAAATAACAGATGTTGGCGAGGTTGCAGAGCTAAGGGAATGTTTATATGCTGTTGGTGTGAATGTAAATTAGTTCAGCCACCATGGAAAGCAGTTTGGTGATTTCTCAAAGAATTTAAAACAGAATTATCATTTGATTCAGCAATCCTGCTACTGGGTATATATCATTCTACAAAAGAGACACATGCACTCATAGGTTCATTGCAGCACTATTCACAATAGCAAAGATACAGAATCAACCTAGATGCCCATCAACAGTGGACTGGATACAGAAAATGTGGTACATACACACTGTGGAATACTATACAGTCATAAAAAAGAATTACGTCATGTCCTTTGAAGCAACATGGATGCAGCTGGAGGCCATTTCCTAAGCAAATCAATGAAGGAACAGAAAAATCAAAGACTGCATGTTCTTGCTTCTAGGTGGGAGCTAAATATCGAGTACACATGGACATAAAAATGGGAACAATAGACCCGGGACTGCTAGAGGGAGGAGGATGGGATAGGAGCAAGGGTTAAAAAACTACCTCTCCAGTACTACGCACACTACCTGGGTGGTGGGATCACTCGTACACCAAGCCTCAGCAACACACAATTTACCCAGGCAACAAACCTCAACATGTATCCCTTGAACTTAAAATAAAAGTTAAATAATAATAATAAGTTTCACCGCCTGGAGTTTAAGGTCTTGTGATTCTCTTAATCATGCTTGATACAAGTAATTAAAATTTATTAAATATAAAAAGTTTTGGCTATTAAAAATCTTGTAATCAGGCCAGGCACGGTGGCTCACACCTGTAATCCTAGCACTTTGGGAGGCCAAGGAGGGGGATCACCTGAGGTCAGGAGTTCGAGACCAGCCTGACCAACATGGTGAAACTCCGCCTCTACTGAGAATACAAAATTAGCCCGGCGTGGTGGTGGGCACCTGTAATCCCAGATGCTGGGGAGGCTGAGACAGGAGAATCACTTGAACCTAGGAGGCAGATGTTGCGCTGAGTCAAGATTGTGCCACTGCACTCTAGCCTGGGCAACAGAGCAAGACTCCACCTCAAAAAAGAAAAAGAATATAAAATTCCTTTGTTTGAAGTTTTTCGTTTTCCTGAGGAAAAACACTATGAATAACTAGCAATTTGTTACAATTGATTTTACATTATGCAATTATTTGTTTCACAGACGAATATAGCAATAATTTAAATAAAATATTTTTAAATAAAATTTGTCAAATAAAATCGATGCAATTTACATAATGGCTTCTTCATGGGATGAATAAAGTGCTCAGTATTATTTATTGTCACAGCTCAGAGCTTTACATATATTGATTCACTAAATCTTTAGCCCTATGAAGTGGGCCCTATTATTATCCCCATTTGACAGATGGCATGCTGAAGTACAGACAGCTTCAGTAATTTGCCCACATAACCCAGACAGGAAGTGCCAAAGCCAGAACTGGAATCCAGGCAGTCAGCATTCAGAGCCAGAGGCCTCCACCACTGTGCAACCCTGTTTTTAAAATGCAATAATTGGATACAAATATAATAATTAAAAATCATGTGGGCCGGGCGCGGTGGCTCACACCTGTAATCCCAGCACTTTGGGAGGCTAAGGCGGGTGGATCACAAGGTCAGGAGTTCGAGATCAGCCTGGCCAACATGGTGAAACCCCATCTCTACTAAAGACACAAAAAATTAGCCAGGGGTGGTGATACTTGCCTGTAATCCCAGCTACTTGGGAGGCTGAAGCAGGAGAATAACTTGAACCCGGGAGGCGGAGGTTGTAGCGAGCCGAGATTGCACCCATGCACTCCAACCTGGGCAACAGGGTGAGACTCCGTCTCAAAAAAAAAAAAAAAACTCATGTCACCTAGATTAATATTTAGAATGCATTGGGATTTTTGGTTTACTAGAAGCAGGAGAGGGGCCATGTGTGGTGGCTCATGCCTGTAATTCCAACACTTTGGGAGGCCGAGGCAGGCGGATCACTTGAGGTCATGAGTGCAAGACCAGCCTGGCCAATGTGGTGAAACACCGTCTCTACTAAAAATACAAAAATTAGCTGGCTGTAGTGGTGCACATCTATAATCCCAGCTACTTGGGAGGCTGAGGCACAAGAATCACTTGAGCCTGGAAGGTGGAGGTTGCAGTGAGCCGAGATCGCACCAGCTGGTGAACAACATTGCAGGCCAAGAGTAAAGTTTAACCGAAAACACAGATCATGGTTTGTCCCTGAGGCTAGAACATCTGCAAATGCAGAAGGAATGATGGGCAAGGATATAAGAGGCAAGGGCTCTGTGTCTGACCTTGTCTTTATTTTGTGCCTGAGTCTTATGCTGTCTTTTGTTTTATTCTGTGAGAAATAAAGATGAGAGGATTTTAAGTGGCAGCATGACATGGTCAGGTATTTTCAAAATAGCCATCACCCAGGTGGCGGTGTGAAAGGTGGACTGGAGAATGGAAGATCTTGGAATCAAGAAGACCGGTTAAAAGTCCAGCTGCAGGCAGGGAAGGGATGGATGAAGAGTCATTTAGCAGCCAGAACTCAAGGCTTTGATCCCCAATTAGACCTGAGGGATTAAAGGAACAGTAACAGTCTAGGCGCAGTGGCTCACACTTGTAATCCCAGCACTGTGGGAGGCCGAGGCAGGCGGATCACCTAAGGTTGGGAGTTTGAGACCAGCCTGACCAAATGGAGAAACCCCATCTCTTACAAAATTAGACGGCTGTGGAGGCGCATGCCTGTAATCCCAGCTACTTGGGAGGCTGAGGCAGGAGAATCACTTGAACCCGGGAGGCAGAGGTTGCAGTGAGCCGAGATCACACCATTGCACTCCAGCCTGGACAACAAAAAAGAACAGTAGAGCAGTAACTGTGTGACAGAGATAATTGCCTAAAGAAAAACTACTTACACACATACACCTATATTTTAGTGGTATTACAGTGATATGGATTGGCTCTGTCCTCACTCAGATCTCACCTTGAATTCCCACGTGTTACCGAAGGCAATTGAATCATGAGGGCAAGTCTTTCCCATGCTGTTTTCATAGTAGTGAACAAGTCTCACAAGATCTGATGGTTTTAAAATGAGGAGTTCCCCTGCACGAGCTGTCTCTCTCTGTGCCTGCCGCCATCCATGTAAGATGTGACTTGCTCCTCCTTGCCTTCCACCATGATTGTCAGGCTTCCCCAGCCACGTGGAACTGTAAGTCCCATTAAACCTCTTTCTTTTGTAAATTGCCCATTCTCGGGTATGTCTTTATCAGCAGTGTGAAAACGGACTCATACACATGGTAAGTAAATTACTTTTCATAAGACCACCTACGTTCCTAAGAGGGGAGTCTACATTTTCTCCCTCCTGACATTCTCCTTCCTTATAATAACATCCTGAACCACAGTTATTCTGATTTCTCTTTTAATTGCTAGGTCACCTCAAAGGAAGCAAAAAATGAAAAGCAGAGAATTTGCTTCTCCACCTTTGCATACTCATTTTCCTTTGAATTTGTTAAAAAACCGAAGAACTCATTGAATGGAGGCAATTCTGGAATCTTGGTTTTTGTTTGTTTGTTTTGTTTTGTTTTGTTTCTCGAGACGGTGTCTCACTCTGTTGCCTAGGCTGGAGTACGGTGGCATGATCTCGGCTCAACACAACCTCCACCCCCTGGGCTCAAGCGATTCTCCTGCCTCAGCCTGCCCAGTAGCTGGAATGACAGGTGCCTGCTACCACCTCTGGCTAATCTTTGTATTTTTAGTAGAGACAGGGTTTTGCTATGTTGGCCAGGCTGGTCTCGAACTCCTGATTTCAAGTGATCCACCTGCCTCGGCCTCCCAAAGTGCTGAGATTGTAGGTGTAAGCCTGTAGTCCCAGCTACTCAGGAGGCTGATGCAGAGGATCACTTGAACACCCAAGGCAGAGATTGCAGTGAGCTGAGATTGCACCACTGCACTCCAGCCTGGGTGACAGAGCAAGACTCCATTTAAAAATATACATATATGAACTAATAAACATATTTTTAATTAAACAGTAAAAGCCTTTGAAAACTACTAAAAGTGGCCGGGCGCGGTGGCTCACACCTGAAATCCTAGCACTTTGGGAGGTCAAGGTGGGTGGATGACCTGAGGTTTCGAGTTCGAGACTAGCCTGACCAACATGGAGAAACCCGGTCTCTACTGAAAATACAAAAAAAAAAAAAAAAAAAATAGTCGGGCTTGGTGGTACATGCCTATAATCCCAGCTACCAGGGAGCCTGAGGCAGGAGAATTGCTTGAACTCGGGAGGCGAAGGTTGCAGTGAGTTGAGATTGTGCCATTGCACTCCAGCCTGAGCAATAAAAGCAGAACTCCGCCTCAAATAAATAAATAAACAAAATATATTTTTTAAAAATAGCCTCACAGAATCAGAAAGCAGCATCTGAAAACCGCATCCTGGACACGGTGCTGACAGCAGTCCAGAGAGTCCTGCAGCGAATCTGCCGTCCTCAAAGACAAGGACACAGGTCTCTCCTAAAACTGCAGGTCCCGACCTCCCGGGCGATGAGGCTGAATTAGAGCCAGAGAAAAAGGCTTTGTCTCTGTCTTCTCCCAAGAGATGGAAAGAAAAAGCTGGAATTGCAATTTGCTGGATAGCCTAGACCGAGCTGTAACTCCTGCGCCATCCTAAGTATCTAAAGGAAAGGCTTTAATGGAAATAGAAGCCCCTGAAACAATGACAAGGCTGTTTTAGAAAAATGACAGAGAACACATATCCTCTAAATCCAGTAACATTCCCTTTTAGTAAAAACTGATGTCACCAAGCAATAATGGGAAAAAGCCAAAGTACATAGGCTTCCAAGTCAGACAGACTGCCACCATTTAGTAGCTGTGTGACCTCGCGCCAGTTACCTAACCTCTCTGACACTCATTTTCTTCATCTGCAAAATGGTGATAATCATATCTACTTTTAAGAGATGGTATAAAGGTTAAACGAAATATTATATGTAAATGCACAATGCCTAGCACACAATAGCCTCCAATAAACGGTCACTACAATCTTGGCTTTGTGGTTCTAATAAATAAAGAAATGTTTCAAGACTTTTTTTTCCCCCTTTTACCACCAAGTGAGGCAAAGCTGACTCTGCTTTCTTTCCAACTCTACTTTTTTTTTTTTTTTCCGAGTCAGGCTGGAATGCAGTGGCGCCATCATGGCTCACTGCAGCCTTGACTTCTGGGCTCAAGCAATCCTCGTGCCTCAGCCTCCCAAGTAGCTGGGACCACAGGCGTCTGCCATGATGCCCCACCAACTTTTGTCTTTTTTTATAGAGACAGTTGCCTAAGCTCCCATCTCATCTCTTGATTTGAATCACGGCAAAAACAGAAACAAAAATCCTTGCATGCCAACTCATGGGTCCTGAATACAAACAAAGAGATGAGATCTCCACAGATGAAGCAATTAGAATGAGGTTATAAGAACGTATCTCTGAGCCAGGCACAGTGGCACCACGCCTGTAATCCCAGCACTTTGGGAGGCTGAGACATGAGGATCAGTTGAGCCCAGGAGTTGGAGAACAACCTAGGCAACATAGTGAGACCCTGTCTCATTAAAAAAATTTTTTAGTAGCCGGGCATGGTGGCTCGAGCCTGTAATCCCAGCAATTTGGGAGGCTGAGGCGGGCGGATCATGAGGTCTGGAGTTCAAGACCAGACTGGCCAACATGGTGAAACCCCATCTCTACTAAAAAATAACAAAAATTAGCTGGGCATGGTGGCTCGTGCCTGTAATCCCAGCTACTTGGGAGGCTGAGGTGGGAGAATTGCTTGAACCAGGACCAGGAGATGGAGGTTGCAGTGAGCTGAGATGGTGCCACTGCACTCCAGCCAGGGCTACAGAGCGACACTCCATCTCAAAAAAAAAAAAACAACACCAAACATTTTTTTAATTAGCTAGGGATGGTGGCACTCTCCTGTGGTCCCAGCACTTTAGGAGGCTCAGGAGGGAGGATCACTTGAGGACAGGAGTTTGAGACCAGCCTGGGCAACATAGCAAGACCCCCATCTCTATGAAACAAAAACAGAATAAAATAAAGAAAAACTGTATGGTCCAGGCTGGGTGCAGTAGCTCACGTCTGTAATCCCAGCGCTCTGGGTGGCCGAGGTGGGTGGATTCCTGGAGGCCAGGAGTTTGAGACCAGCATGGCCGACATGGTGAAACTCTGTCTCCACTAAAAATACAAAAAAAAAAAAAAAAAAAAAAAAAAATTAGCCAGGTGCAAGCCTGTAGTCCCAACTACTCAAGAGGCTGAGGCAGGAGAATCACTTGAACCCAGGGAGGCAGGAGGCAGAGATTGCAGTGAGCCGACATGGCACCACTACGCTCCAGCTTGGGCTACATAGTTAGACTCCGTCTCAACAAAAATAAACCTGTATGGGCCAGTCCTAGATTGTGTGATGGAGACTGAAATACTATGGTGATTCACACGTGGAAAAATTTGATATGGGTTAGAGCAGTGACTCTCAAACCATCTGTGATAAAGGGTCCCTTGTTTTGTTTTACTTTGTTTGGTTTGCTTTGATTTTGTTTTGTTTATTTCCACCCTTTCAGGAACCAAAAATCAGTCCTATTGCCCATGACTTTAACACAGCTCATGCAGCAGGCAACTCATCGCGAGCTCAACAGCATCCAAAGGGGACCGCACCCTGTCAAGATGAATTCCCTGATCTCGTGCTTGGATGTTGGGGGTAATGCTAGATTGCTAAAAAGCCTCTTATGCTCATTTACTTTCAATTTCTGTGCTCATCTTCTCACAAACCACAACAGGCAGATTCTGAACTAGTTCTAAACTCCGAGGTCACAAACAGCTCTGTGAGTTTGTCCTGATCTGGATATAAAGGGTCAGATTCTGGTTCTTGGAGGAGCATCCGAGAAGGAGCAGTGGAAGACGAAGCCAGGGTCTAGAGGCTGGAAGAAACCCTGCATGTACTTGGGATCATTATTTTTATCACAGCTCAGTATAAATAAGTAGAATTTGGGGTGGGGGTATAAGATATAGCAAGAACTTCTATGTCTCATAAAATGAGGGGAAAATTAACTCAGTAAGGATCCTAAAAACAACAAAGAGAACCTACATAAGGGTGTTCCCAAACGACCACCTGATTGGCTTATCAGCAGCAGCTGAGGAGTAGAACCCAGAAGTACATTCTCATGGAAGAACAGTCAACACTTCATGTTTGCATATCCATCTCAGGAATCCTCTTAGCCACTGAAGGAAAGGAGACAGGAGTGAGTCCAAGGTTTTGCTCAAACTCTGCCTGGCATGAACTCATGAGCTCAGGCTCAGGCCACACTACCTGGGCTCAGATCCTGGCTCATCCATTTCCTAGCTGTGCAGCCTCAGGCAAGTTGCTTGACCTCTCTTTGCTCCTGTTTCCTCAACCATAAAATGGGAGCTACCCTTCATCAAAGAGTAGCTGTGGGGACTGAAGGAGGTAACACATGTAAGTCCTTTAGAACAGAGCTTATTACATTGGAAGTGTTAGTTATTGTTATTAGCTTGAGACGGGGTCTTGCTCTGTCACCCAGGCTGGAGTGCAGTGGTGCGATCATGGCTCACTGTAGCCTAGCTAGACTTCCCTGGCTCAAGTGATCCTCCCAGCTCAGCCTCCTGAGTAGCTGGGACTACAGGCACACACCACCATGCCCAGCTAATTGTTTTTCATTTTTTGTAGAGACAGTGTCTTGTTATGTTGCCCAGGTTGATCTTTTTTTTTTTTTTTTTTTTTTTGGAGACAGAGTCTCGCTCTGTCATCTAGGCTGGAGTGCAATGGCACGATCTTGGCTTACTGCAACCTCCACCTCCCAGGTTCAAGCAATTCTGTCTCAGCCTCCCAAGTAGCTGGGATTACAGGTGCCCACCACCATGCCCAGCTACTTTTTTGAACTTTTTATAGAGACAGGGTTTTGCCATGTTGGCCAAGCTGGTCTCAAACTCCTGACCTCAGGTGATCCAGTCACCTCAGCCTCCCTAAGTGCTGGGATTACAGGTGTGAGCCCCTGCGCCTGGCCCCAGGTTGGTCTTGAATTTCTGGGTTTAAGCGATTCTCCAGCCTTGACCTCCCGAAGTGCTGTTATTACAGGTGTGAGCCAGCACACCCAGCCAGCTATTACTAGTACTACTACTGCTGCTGCTACTACTATTTTTATTAGGCCTTTTTCTTCTTGCAGGTTCATTCTCAAGACCAATTTTAGTATTTAAGAAGTCCTAGTCTAATTCAGCAACTCAGATGATGAATCCCTGTTATTCAGAAGCCCTAAACCTAAACAGAGCTTCTAGGAATTACTCTGTTTGGCCCCCTTCTCCCAGTTCGTTGCTACTCACATCCTTCAAAGCCCTGATCAAATCTCACCTCATCTAATTAATTAGAAATTGCATTCAACAGCATGGAATAGAGACCCATCTACTTGGCTAGGTGCAGGGTCTCACCCTTGTAATTCCAACACTTTGGGAGGCTGAGGTAGGAGGATTTTCTGAAGCCAGGAGTTTGAGACCAGTCTGAGCGACAAAGACTCCTGTCTCTAAAAAGAAAAAGAAAAGAAAAGAAACCCATCTACTGCGGCAGGATGGAAAAGGAGCACGTTGTCATCACTTAACAAGAAGACAGGACAGAAAGACCAGGTCTGGGCCAGGTGTGGTGGCTCACATCTCTAATCCTAATACTTTGGGAGGCTGAGGTGGGAGGATCACTTGAGCCCAGGAGTTCCAGATCAACCCAAGCAACACAGTGAGACCCTGTCTCTACAAAAAGAAATTTAAAAATTAGCCAGGCATGGTGGCTCATGCCTGTGGTCCCAGCTACTCAGAAGGCTGAGGTGGAAGGATTGCTTGTGGCTGGGAAGTCAAGGCTGCAGTGAGCTGTGATTGCACCACTGCACTCCAGCCCGGGTTACAGAACAAGACCCTGTCTCAAAAAAAGAAAGAAAAAAAAAAGAAAGAAATATGTATATGCCGTATAAGGTTAATGTTATGAAGACTATGTGAAAAGAAAACCCAGAAGCAATGGGAAAATATGTTGGGTAAGAGCTTGATCCATGTGGTAACAGAAATCCCAGACCCTCAGTGTTCATATGGGATAGACTTGAAGGTCATGAGAATAGGAAAATGTCAAATAGGGGAATCCCAGGAATACGATCTGTTTATTTGGTAATAAGCATGGGAGATGGAGATAAGATGAGAAGTGGGGACATATTTGGTTGTGGTTGTCTTTTCTTTTCTTCTCCTGGTTCTCTCTTCCCAGTAAAAGAGGGACATGTTTTTATAAAGAGAATTAAACTACTTAGGGAAACTCACCCACCAATACAAGATTATCTTTGTTTCATTTTTATTTTTATTTATTTTTTGAGACAGAGTCTCACTCTTGTCACCCAGACTGGAGTGCAGTGGTGCAATCTCAGCTCACTGCAACCTCCACCTCCTGGGTTCAAGTGATTCTCCTGCCTCAGCCTTCTGAGTAACTGAGATTACAGGAGCCTACCACCACACCTGGCTAATTTTTATAGTTTTAGTAGAGACGGGGTTTTACCATGTTGGCCAGGCTGGTCTTGACCTCAAGCGATCCGCCCACCTCTGCCTCCCAAAATGCTGTGATTACAGGCATGAGCCACCATGCCCAGCTAATTTTTATATTTTTAGTAGAGACGGGGTTTCATCATGTTGGTCAGGCTAGTCTCGGACTCCTGGCCTCAAGTGATCCACCCACGTCAGTCTCCCAAAGTGCTGGGATTACAGGCATGAGCCACCACGCCCAACTAATTTTTATATTTTTAGTAGAGACTGGGTTTCATCATGTTGGTCAGAACTCCTGGCCTCAGGTGATCCACCCGCCTCGGCCTCCCAAAGTGCTGGGATTACAGGTGTGAGCCACTGCACCCGGCCAAGAAGTTTATCTTTGTTCACTTACTTAACAAACATCTGTCAGAGCTTGCTGAGTCCTAGGTGCTGTCATAAATCCTGGGAGTACACAGTAATCAAACAGACATGGTCTCAACCCACAGACATGGTACTTATATGCCAGTCGGGGTACAAGGGCAAGTCAATAAAGAAGTAAACAATGTCTCCTCCCACTGCCCAAGACACCGAAAAGAAAGAAGGCCAACAGGAAGAAGGCGGCTCTGGCCCCTGCTGTCGTGACGAAGCAAGAGGCCAAGAAAGTGCTGAATCCCCTGTTTTAGAAAAGGCCTAAGAATTTTGGCATTGGACAGGACATCCAGCCCAAAGGGACCTCACCTGCTTTCTAAAATGGCCCCGATGTTTCAGGTTGCAGTGGCAGAGAGCAACCCTCTATAAGAGGCTGAAAGTGAGCTGGGCGTGGTGGCTCATGCCTGTAATCCCAGCACTTTGGGAGGCGAAAGCAGGCAGATCACAACATCAGGAGTTCAAGACCAGCCCGGCCAATATGGCAAAACCCCATCCCTACTAAAAATACAAAAATTAGCCAGGCATGTTGGCAGGTGCCTATAGTTCCAGCTACTCGGGAGGCTGAGGCAGAGAACTGCTTGAACCTAGGAGGCAGAGGTTGCAGGGAGCTGAGATTGCACGACTGCACTCCAGCCTGGGCGACAGAGTGAAACTTTGCCTAAAAAAAAAAGAAAAAAAAAAAAAGAGGCTGAAGGTGCCTCCTGCGATGAACCAGCTCACCCAGGCCCTGGACTGCCAAACAGCGATGCATTTCTTAAGCTGGCCCGCAAGTTCAGACCAGAGACAAGGCAAGAGAAGAAGTGAGGCTGTTGGCTCTAGGCTGAGAAGAAAGCTGCTGGCAAAGGGGACGTCCCCACTAAGAGACCACCTGTCCTTCGAGCAGGAGTTAACACCGTCACCACCTGGGTGGAGAATAAAAGGCTCAGCTGGCAATCACTGCACATGACGTGGGTCCCCTCGAGCTGGCTGTCATCTGCCTGCCCGGTGTTGTAAAATAGGGTCCCTTATTGCACTATCAAGGGGAAGGCAGGCCGGGTGTGGTGGCTTACACCCGTAATCCCAGCACTTTGGGAGGCTGAGGCGGGCGGATCACCTGAGGTCAGGAGTTTGAGACCAGCCTGACCAACATGGAGAAAGCCCGTCTCTACTGAAAATACAAAATTAGCTGGGTGTGGTGGTGCATGCCTGTCATCCCAGCTACTCAGGAGGCTGAGGCAGGAGAATCTCTTGAACCCAGGAGGCAAAGGTTGCAGTGAGCTGAGATCACGCCACTGCACTCCAGCCTGGGCAGCAAGAGTGAAACTCCGTCTCAAAAATAGAAAAGGAAAAGGCAAGACTGGGCAGTCTAGTCCACGGGGAGACCTGCGCCACTGTCACCTTCACGTGGGTTAACTCGGAAGACAAAGTCGCTTCGGCTAAACTGGTGGAAGCCATCAGGACCAATCACAAAGACAGACGCGATGAGATCCACTGTCACTGGGGAGGCAATGTCCTGGGTCCCAAGTCTGTGGCCCACATTGCCAATCTCAAAAAGGGTCTGTCGAGCAGAGATCTGAATCAGGGTGAACAACAAGAAGACGGACTTGGGGAAGAGGGTTTGAGGCCATGCAAAGGGCCTGAGGCAAGAGAGTGCTTCGCTCACTTAAGTCAAGCAAGGCTGGCCTTAGAGTGAGGGTGAGTGGCAAGAGATGCAATCAGAGGTGGACCCTGTCAAGCCACTGTCCCCTTGATTGCCAATTGCCAGCTAAATAACTTGCCACCAAACTGTGTTAAATGTATACTGCTGAGTTTTCAGTACATAAAAATAATCAAAATAACACAGATTTTCCTTCAAAAAAAAGATGTAAACAAATGTACTTCTCTAAAAGGCAGAATGAGAAGGCACCCATGAGAACTGCCAAGGAAGGAACACTGATGCTCTAGAGAACAGAAGGGGAAAGAGCACAGGGCAGCAAGGACAGGTGTGCTCCAGGAACGTGATGAGGCTAGGTGGCCGGCAAATGGCAATCAAGGGGACAGTGGCTTGACAGGGTCCACCTCTGATTGCATCTCCTACCACTTGCCCTCACTCTAAGGCCAGCCTTGCTCCACTTAAACAAGTGAAGCACTCTCTTGCCTCAGGCCCTTTGCATGGCCTCAAACCCTCTTCCCCAAATCTGTCTTCTCATCGTTCACCCTGATTCAGATCTCTGCTCAATAGCCCTTATCAGCAACCATCCCATCTAAAATCGTCCCTTCACAGCCAGGGCGCGGTGACTCACGCCTATAATCCCAGTATTTTGGGAGGCCGAAGTGGACAGATTACCTGAAATCAGGAGCTCAAGACCAGCCTGGCCAACAGGGTGAAAACCTGTCTCTACTAAAAATACAAAAATTAGCCAGGCATGGTGACGTGTCTCTGTAGTCCCAGCTACTCAGGAGGCTGAGGTAGGAGAACGGCTGGAACCTGGGAGGCAGAAGCTGCAGTGAGCCAAGATCGCACTACTGCACTCGAGTCTAGGTGACAGAACGAGACTCCATCTCAAAAAAATAAATAAAATAAAATAGCCCCTTTAGCCCCACTCTGTCCTCTAACTTGACTGCACATTTTTCCCTTAACTATCTCTCTACTTATTGTTCTGTATATAAATAGACGTATTACCGCTCTCTAGAATGTAAATGTCCTGAAAGCAGGAACTTCATTTGCTCAATGATGTAGCCTCGGTACCCAGAAAAGTACCTGGAATGGAGCAGGCTTTTGATGCATATTTGTGGAATGAATAAATGCATTACAAGTGTAAGAGCAAGCCAGAAAGAACAGAAGATACATAGAACAGTAAAATTGCCGGTGCGTGCCTGTAGTCCCAGCTACTAGAGAGGCGGAGATGGGAGGATTGCTTGAGCCCAGGAGGTCAAGGCTGCAGTGAGCTGTGATGACACCACTGCACTCCAGCCTGGGTGACAGGGAGACCCTGTCTCAAAAAAAAAAAAAAAAAAAAAAAAAAGGAGGAAGAGAAGAGAAGAAAGAAAAGAAAAAGAAAAAGAGTTTGGGCACGGTGTCTCACACCTGTAATCCCAGCACTTTGGGAGGCCGAGGCAGGTGGATCACTTGAGGTCTAGAGTTCGAGACCAGCCTGGCCAACATGGTAAAACCCCATCTCTAATAAAAATGCAAAAATTAGCCAGACATGGTGACGCATCCCTGTAGTCCCAGCTACTCTGAAGGCTGAGGCATGAGAATCTCTTGAATCCGGGAGGTGGAGGTTCCAGTGGCACTCCAGCCTGGGCGACAGAGCAAGATGGAGACATCTCAGAAAAACAAAAAAAGGAAAAGAAAAAGAAAAAACACCCTACTAAACCTGTAAATAATTTTTAATTGTACCCCAACAAATGCTGAACATGGCAAAATAGATGCCGAGAGCAAAGGATTAATTATGCTTAATATATCGCAAATCCCTCTCCTATAAATTAAACAAATCCATTATAACAAGGCAAGAGAGATTCAAGACTTAGAGAATGAATCCAAGAAGTCCATTTGTGTTAAACAAATGTGCTAGAGTAATCAGGAACGATCAGCAATCTAATTACTTCTTTTACTAAAAAAGTACAAGTAAATTTTCTTTCTTTCTTTCTTTCTTTTTTTAGATGAAGTCTCACTCTGTCACCTAGGCTGGAATGCAGTGGTGCAATCTCAGCTCATTGCAACCTCCATCTCCTGGGTTCAAGTGATTCTCCTGCCTCAGTCTTCCGAGTAGCTGGGACTACAGGCACCTGCCACCGCGCCTGGCTGATTTTTGTATCTTTAGTAGAAACAAGGTTTCGCCATGTTGATCAGGCTGGTCTTGAACTCCTGATCTCAAATGATCTGCCTGCCTCAGCCTCCCAAAGTGCTTGGATTACAGGCATGAGCCACCGCACCCAGCCAGTAAAAGTAAATTTCCTAAAATTAAAATTAAAATTTTCTTAGTGAAATCCTAGTATCATTATTAGGCTGCATAGGATTTTTCTCAGGAACACTCTTAAAAACAAGAACAAAAGAAAACAAACAGAAACCAAGTCTCTAAACATTCAGACATCCATTTCTTAAGTTGTCAAACCAAAACTTAAAAAAAAAAAAAAAACAGAAAACATGTTCAAATAAAAAATAAAAGTGATTCGACCTCAGAGCTAAGAGAGAGGTTACTAGTCCCACAGCTACAGGCTCACATTTCTCAAAGGTGACTGGAGACCATTTTCAGAATTAGAAGGTGAAATAATCAGTAAAGACTAGTGACTACGGGCCAGGCATGATGGCTCACACCTGTAGACCCAGCACTTTGGGAGGCTGAGGCAGGTGAATTGCTTGAGCTCAGGAGTTTGAGACCAGCCTGGGCGATGACACAGCGAAACATCTTCTCTATCAAAAATACAAAAATTAGTCAGGTATGGTGGCACGCCAGTGGTCAGAGCTACTTTGGAGGCTGAGATGGGAGGATCACTTGAGCCCAAGAAGCTGAGATCTTGTCACTGCACTCCAGCCTGGGCAACAGAGTAAGACTCTGCCAAAAAAAAAAAAAAAAAAAAAAAAAAAGACTAGTGAGTACATACAAATTTTATGTTGTAGAAATGTAAAAAAAAAAAAAAAAAGAGAGAGAGAACAGAAAAAATCAATAAACACCAGTGACAGCTTTGATCACAATCAGAATAAAACAGGCAGCTTAAAGCATACGAAAGCAGACAGATAAATAAATCAAGTCAATAAAAAGCAAAGCCAGTGATAGCAGCTATCAATCAGTAAAGAGAATGTAAAAGCTACAAAATATGTGTAGAATTTCAAAAAGAAGGTTAGACTACTTAACCACGATTTGGAGAAGAAAGAGAATTAAGATGAACCAAATTTCTTTCCTGAAAGGAAGATCGAGGTTTAGGCAAGTGAAATAGATCAAAAGTAGAAATACTGAAAACCCGACATGAAAGTAAAAATACCACCCAATTTGTGATATATTCTTAAAGCAGCCCTAAGACATTCACTCAAAGAAAGAAACATAGTGAATTAAAAGAAGCAAAGAACTGGCAATAAAGTGATAAGGAAACAGATGATGCTCCAATTACCTTCATTCTTGCATTGACTAAACCCATATTTACTGGGCACCTACTGTATGCCAGGCATGGTTCTAGATTCTAGGGATGTAATGATCAGATGCGAGACAAAGTTCCTGCTCTCCTCGGTCCTTTCTGGGGAAAGGAATGCCAAACAAACGTAAGATCGGGATAAGTGTAAGCAGCTGAAAGTTTCCATTTTAGATAGGGTGGTCAGAAGAGGCTTCTTTGAAGAAGGAAGTTTTGAGCAGATTGCTGAAGGGCCTAAGTAAGCCATGAGAAACTGGAGGCAAAGAAAGAGACTGGCAAATACTAAGGTCCTAAGGCAGAAAATACCTTTTTGTTGTTGTTGATACAGAGTCCCACTCTGTCACCCAGGCTGGAGTTCAGTGGCCTGACCTCGGCTCACCGCACCCTCTGTCTCCCGGGTTCAAGGGATTCTCCTGCCTCGGCCTGCCAAGTAGCTGAGACTACAGGTGCACAACACCATGCCTGGCTAATTTTTTGCACTTTTAGTAGATACGGGGTTTCACCATGTTGGCCAGGCTGGTCTCAAACTCCTGACCTAGTGATCCACCCACCTCAGCTTCCCAAAGTGCTGGGATTACAGGCGTGAGCCACGGCACCCAGCCAGAAAATATCTTTTATAAAAACCACAAGAAGATACTTCAACAAAGCTGTTAAAAATTTCATTATGTATGCAGATATGGGATATCTTTTGGGGTGATGGAAATGTTCTCCAGCTGGATCGTGATGATATGATATTTGCACAACTTTACAAGTTTATTTAAAAATCATTGAATTGTGGATTTAAAACAAGTGGATCTTATGGTATGTAAATTATACCTCCATAAACTATTTAAGGCACTTTTTTGGGCTGGGTGCTGAGGCTTGTGCGTGTAATCCCAGTACTCAGGGAGGCCAAGGCAGAAGAATTGCTTGAGCCCAGGAGTTCAAGACCAGCCTGGGCAACATAGTGAGACTTCATATGTACAAAAAAATCAAAAATTAGCCAGGTGTGGTGGTATGCGTCTATGGTCCCAGCTACTTCAGAGGCTCAGTTGGAAGAACTGATTGAGCCTGGGAGGTCAAGGCTACAGTGAGCCGTGATCATACAACTGCACTCCAGCCTGGGCGACAGAGCAAGATTCAGTCTCCAGAAAAAAAGAAATGTCTAATACAGATACCTATTAGACATCCAAGACCTGGAGTCCAGGGAGTGTTTGGACTCCAATTATACTCTGAAGATGTAAATGTGAAGATAAGTTACATATAACACTATGAACAAAGAGACTAGACCTCACTATATAGCAAAACCCAATCATCTGCTGTCTACAGGAGTTGTGAAAACACAAACAGATGCCAACCTTTGAAGTAAGATGATGATCTTCAGTCTAAGTAAGGTATCTGTGCAAACTGAAGAGGAGCAGAAATGATCGCCGTGGTATGAGATTAAATCAATGCCATAGCAAGGAGCATTAACAGATAAAAATCGCCATGTAATGGTAGAACATTAAATAATTAAAATGTAACACTCAATTCATGATCCAATTAATGCAATAAAAATATCTTGGCTGGGCGCGGTGGCTCACACCTGTAATCCCAGCAATTTGGGAGGCCGAGGCGGGCGGATCACAAGGTCGGAAGTTCGAGACCAGCCTGACCAAATGGTGAAACCCCATCTCTACTAAAAATAACAAAAATTAGCCGGGTGTAGTGGCAGACATCTGTAATTCCAGCTACTCGAGAGGCTGAAGCAGGAGAATCGCTTGAACCCAGGAGGGGGAGGTTGCAGTGAGCCAAGATCACATCACTGCACTCCAGCCTGGGTGACAGAGCAAGACTCTGTCTAAAAAAAAAATCTTAAATAGTGGAAATGCAATAAATAGACATATAATATGGTAATTGGTGACCTCAATACCTGCCAAAATGATAGAATTAAACATCAAAGGATTTGACAAAGAAAGTAGCCAGCCAGGATGATACAGCAAGTGTGTTAGAATTGGCAGGCATAGACTGAGAAAAGTAAAGAATAGGACCATAGATTTCCTTTTCAAAGGTACATGCCCTCTAATAAAAAGTTAACAGTCTGCTCTGCCTGTGGAATAGCCATTCCTTTGCTCTCTTAATAAACTTGCTTTCAAAAAAAAAGTTAACAAATTCTAGAACAGAATCTGATCATACGTGTGGAGCAAGACTACAACAAAAACAAGACATGAACAAAAAGTACCTTGAAGGAGTTAAAACTTACAAACTATTAAACAATATCTAGGATGGGATAAAATTCAGACCAGTGAATACACAGTGGGAAAGATAACTATCATACCTCCATTTAGATACTGCTGTCTTGTTATAATTTTTAATTTTTGTGGGTACATAGTAGGTGTATATATTTATGGGGTATATGAAAAATTTTGGTATGGGCATACAGTGTGTGAAAATCACATCAGGGTAAATGGGGTACCCATCACCTCAAGCGTTTATCCTTTGTGTTGCAAGCAATCCAATTATATTCTTTTAGTTATTTTTTTTCTTTTTTCGCAGGGAAGGGTTGGGAAGGCTGAGGGTGATGGCGGGGGAGGGACTCTTTAGTTATTTTTAAATGTACAATTCAATTAAAATTGATTAGAGTCACCCTGTTGTGCTATCAAGCACTATATCTTATTTGTCCTTTCTAATTATTTTTATGTGCCCATAGATAATGCTGCCTTAAACTTAAAATTATGTCCATTAGGTTCTTGGGTGTGAGAAAAACATGGGTGGGAAATCTGTCATCCCACTGGCAGCGGAGGCTGAGTCCGTCAGTTGGTCAGGCTAAGTGTATCCTTGCCAAAACTCAGGCCCCATCATGGTGAGCAGGGCTGGGCTTTTCCATAAGCAGCTGTTGCTCTCTTTACGGGAACTTTACGTAAGTTCTTTTTTTCTTTCCTTTCTTTTCTTTTTTTCTAAAGTCCCTTAAGATGCCCATTTTTAGAGAAATCTTATTCCATCTAAAATTCAGGTCCAAATTTTTATTTCAGCAGCCTCACCAAATAAAAAACTGTGTAAAATCCATTTTTAACAAACGATGGTCCTCGGACTCAAGTGAGCAGAAGTGGGTGTTTGGCCGTGTCAGGGATTTCCTGCCTCCTCTGTTTGATGAAATCTCTAGTTATAATATTGTTATGTCACCAAGATTCATTGCTTGCCAAACCTCATCTTAGACATTTATGTGGGTTTTCCCAAATACCCTTCAGCAACTTAAATCCTAGATGTTATTGCCAGCTACCAGGGAAATTAAATAGGGAATACAGGAAATATAAAGTGACTAACAGTTAGTGATTGCACAACTTTTTCTCATGGGCATTTTCCATGGCTGGGAAACAAACTCGGGGGGACAGTGGAACACAGAAAATATTCACAGACATCCTGCAGTTCAGTGTCTACAGACATATGGAGAAATTTCTGGTCCTGTTCCTGGAAGGGCTGAATGTTTTAGTCGTAAACTGGTGTGCCTGGGGCTTGTTCAATTATATCTAAGTAGTCATGATTAAACACAATTGGAATTGTGTTTTAGCAAAGGTCAATGTTGAAAAGTTTTACAGGTATACAATCACCTTTCTCTCATTAAAAATAATGAATTCATAATCATCTGAAATTAAGAACTATCAAAAGAAACACATTTACGCCTCTCTATTCAAGCTGAACCCTCCACAGACATTTGAGATTGTCTGATACTTTCATGAAAAACAGAAAATCTAGATCATAAATGCTAATTTGTTGTCTACATACAGAATGGGAATAATGTTAAGAGATCACCGACTGGGCGCGGTGGCTCATGCCTGTAATCTCAGCACTTTGGGAGGCCAAGGCTTGTGGATAGCCTGAGGTCAGGAGTTCGAGACCAGCCGGGCCAACACGGCAAAACCCCATATCTACTAAAAATACAAAAATTAGCCAGGCGTGGTGGCACGTGCCTGTAGTCCCAGCTATTCAGGAGACTGAAGCAGGAGAATCACTTGAACCCGGGAGGTGGAGGTTGCAGTGAACCAAGATCACACCACTGCACTCCAGCCTGGGCAACAGAGCAAGACTCCATCTCAAAAAAACAAACAAGCAAACAAACAAAAAAACACCAAGGATGGACATCACTCAACAGTGTGACAAAACTGCTAGAGATGAGAAAGCCTGGGAAGGTTGTCTAATTCTTAGGGAAATAAAGAACATGAACCATGTCAGCTATCTGGAACCATGCTCAAGTATATGAAAACAGAACAACTGAAGGTCAGAACACATGAGGTGAAAACAGAATGCAAACCTGTTGGAAATGGACTGAAAAGACCCATCCCACAAAATGGAAAACAGAATTTTTTGTCCAGGAGCCCTTACATCTGGAATCTCCTCTATTTTTATAATGGGAATCAACACCCTTACTGAAAACTTCAATTTTATATTAGGCTTATTTACTCTTAAATTTTTCAGTGGGTTGAGTTTAATCATTAATTTCAATATTAGTAGATGAATGCACTCAACACAGGGAAGTCTTAAAAGTTGACAAGATTGTGTGTGTGTGTGTGTGTGTGTGTATCTGCAAAAATGATAAAACTTTTTTTGTTTTTTGTTTGAGACAGTCTCTGTCTGTCGCCCAGGCTGGAGTGCAGTGGTGCAGTCTCAGCTCACTGAAACCTCTGCCTCCTGGGTTCAAGCAGTTCTCCTGCTCAGCCTCCCGAGTAGCTGGGACTGCATGTGTGCGCCACCATGCCTGGCTAATTTTTGTATTTTTAGTAGAGATGGGGTTTCACCATGTTGGCCAGACTGGTCTCAACTCCTGGCCTCATGTGATCCGCCTGCCTCAGCATCCCAAAATACTGGCATTACAGGCATGAGCCACCTCACTCCGCCTAAAACTTTTAAAAAGAGAACTTGTTATTTGTGCAAAATATGCTTATCTAAAGTCTGTGATTTATATCCTAGACTAAGGAAGCATTTACCTATTTGCCAGAAATTTTGCTAGACAAGAAAACAGTTTGCCCTATCATCTAGTTTGTGAAGGTTTTTCCTCATTTTAAACTATTTCTATGTAATCACAAAATAAATAGCATCTGCTTCCTCATCCCCATTCATCCTGTAACTAACAAAAAGAAGGGGAAAAACTCAGAATCTATAAAATCCTGCTTCTATGAAATGTTCTTTGTAGCCACTAACCCTATCTCACAACCTAACAAACCACTGAACTCCATACTAGTCCACCCTCCAGAATACACATTAGAGCCAGATGGAAAATCCACTGGCTAAATTAAAATACACTAATTGGGCATCAGATTTCTTCTGAAAATGATGAGGTATCGTGTGGGTGTCGGATGTATGACTAAGAGGAAATTCATTCTTTCTGTACAAATAAATCATTCAGATTCACTTTACTAAGCTTTCTTATTGGCTCCTGGAAAAGATCAAATGTAGGATGTGGGAAATTTAACTGTTCAGACATTCAAAAGGTTCATTCAGTGAATGGAAACAAGAATCAGTTTTATTGGATAGCAAAATCATTTTTAGAGAGATGTGTTCCTTTGCAAAACAATTCTAGAAAATCAAGGACTATGTCTGACATATGGACATATATAGATGTTCTCACCTCTGTATGGATACATGCAAAAAAATTCTGCAGTTCAAATAATATGCTGAAAGTTTTAAAGAACAGATCTTAAGACTCTGTTCTCACATTAATTTCTAGTTCACAGCGTCACCAAAAACATACCACATACTTGTATTGTTTTTTGAGATGGGGGTCTCGTTATGTTGCCTTGGTCGGATGCAATGGCTATTCAGACACCATCATGGTGCACTGCAGCCTTGGATTCCCAGGCTCAAGCGATCTTCCTACATCAACCTCCCAAGTAGCTGGGACTACAGGCGTTAGCCACCACACCTGGCTTTCACACTATTTCAAATTAAACTTACATTTAAAGAATTCCCATCAACATATGTATTTGGGTTCGTGAATTGCAATGAATATCACAGTTTTCTGCTGTAGATTTCATGATGATTCAAAGATGACTCGAATCATCAAATTTTGTTCAGAATCCTTGACCTGAACATCACTGATTATGTTTCTGTAGGCTTTATAAGTCTATGTACTTCTCAGCAAGGTGATCAAGGTCAACATCAATGGTGAGAAATCATGTGACTGCATTTACCCGTGATATGATTTGATGAAAATGGAATTTTACTGATGTGGTCTTCCTCTCAAAAACCAGTAACTCCAGTCAAATCATGAGACAGATATCAGATAAATTCTGTTAGAGGGACTGTCTAGTCTATTCAGGCTTCTATAACAAAATATCATAAACTCGGCAGCTTATAAATAAAAGAGAAGTATAAAACAAAAATGTTATTTCTCACAGTTATGGAGGCTGAGAAGTCCAAGATCAAGGTGCCGGCTGATTTGGTGTCTAGTAAGGGTCTGTGTCCTGGTTCATAATTGGTGCCATCTTACTGTGTCTTCATATGGAAGAATGAAGGCGGAGAATTCTGGTCCGTTCAGCCCCTTATAAGGAGACTAACCCCATTTATGAGGGCTCCACCCTCATGGACATAATTGCCTCCCAAAGGCCCCGCCTCCTAATACCATTACACTGGGGATTAGGTTTCAACATATGAATTTTGGGAGATGCAAACATTTGGACCATAGCAGGGATATTCTACAATATGCCTGGCCGGTCTCCTCAAAACTGTCAAGGTTATAAAAAGCAAGGAAAGTCTGAGAAACTGTCACAGCCAAAAGGAGCCTGGGGAGGCATGGCAACTAAATATGTGGTGCCCTGCATGGAATCCTGGCACAGAAAGAGGACATTAGATAAAAACTAAGAAACTTTGAACAAACAATGGATTTCTGCTAATAAGAATGTATCAATATTGGTTCATTAACTGCGACAGGTGTACCATAGGGCTGGCTGTAGTAGCTCACACCTGTAATCTCAGCACTTTGGGAGGCCAAGGTGGGCAGATTGCTTGAGCCCAGAAGTTTGAGACCAGCCTGGGCAACATGGTGAAACCCCATCAGGTGTGGTGGCACACGCCTGTGGTCCCAGCTTCTCAGAAGGCTGAGGTGGGTGGATCAACTGAACCCAGAAGATCAAGGCTGCAGTGAGTCACGATCGCACCACTACCCTCCAGCCCAGGTGATAGAGTGGGACCTTGTCTCAAAAAAAAAGAGAAACATATATACCATACTAATATAAGCTATTAATAATGGGTGAGACATAGGGGGCGCTGTACTATCTTCTCAATTTTAGTGTAACTCTAACACCGTTCTAAAAAATAAAGTCGCGCTGAGCGCAGTGGCTCACACCTGTAATCCCAGCACTTTGGGAGGCTGAGGCGAGCAGATTACCTGAGGTTAGGAGTCAGATCAGCCTGACCAACATGATGGAACCCTGTCTCTACTAAAATTATAAAAATTAGCCAGGCATTGCGTCACATGCCTGTAATCCCAGCTACTCGAGAGGCTGAGGCAGGAGAATCACTTGAACCCAGGAGACAGAGGTTGCAATGAGCCAAGATTGTGCCATTGCACTCCAGCCTGGGCAACAAGAGCAAAACTCTGTCTCAAAAAAAAAAAATCTATTTTAAACATCTGTAATTGCTATTTTTTCTTTTAACTTTAAAAAATTTTGTAGAGATGGGATCTTGAGGTCTTGCTATGTTGCACAGGCTGGTCTTGAACTCCTGGCCTCAAGTCTTTCTCCAGCCTCAGCCTCCCAAAGTGTTGGGATTACTGACATGAGCCACCACACCCAGTCACAGATATTTTTTAATGCCATAGCATCATGTCTACAACTTATTTGTAAATGATCCAAATAAAAATTATATAAATAGATAGAGAAACAGAAAAGAATAAGATAAATGCAATAGAATATTAACATTTGAGGACTTTGCAATATGGTTTGGCTGTGTCCCCACCCAAATCTCACCTTGAATTGTAACAATCCCCACATGTCAATGGCAGGGCCAGGGGGCGAAAATTGAATCACGGGGGTGGTTTCCCCCATACTGTTCTCATGGTAGTGAATAAGTCTCATGAGATCTGATGGTTTTATGAATGGGAGCTCCCCTGCACATGCTTTCTTGCCTGCTGCCATCGAAGATGTGACTTTGCTCCTCCTTTGCCTTCTGCCATGATTGTGAGGCCTCCCCAACCATGTGGAACTGTGAGTCTATGTAACCTCTTTCTTTTATAAATTACCCAGTCTTGGGTAACAGACAAATACACCTAGATAAGGTGTATCTGAGAATTCTTTATACTAATCTCACAACTTTCCTGTAAGTCTGATATTATGTCAACATTTTTAGGTTGCCAGGTACAGTGCCTCATACCTATAATCCCAAAGCTTTGGAAGGCTGTGGCAGAAAGATTGCTTGAGGCTAGGAATTCAAGGTTACAGTGAGCTATGATTGCACCACTGCACTCCAGCATAGCAATAGACTCAGACCTTGTTTCTTTAAAAAAAAAAAAAAAAAGGTAAAAAGTTACCATAAACAAAAAGAAGAGACGTATACTAAAAGGGGGGAAATATTTATAATATATGTGATAGATAATGAATTCATTCCTCTATATATAAATAATAATAAAAAATCCCCCAATAGAAAAAAATAAATGGACTAGTATGTCACCAAAGAAGTATAAAGGTCATTCAAGGTTGTGTATGTATGTGTGTGTATATATACATAGATATGTCTACATACATATACACATGTGTGTATGTGTGTATATACATAGATATGTCTACATACATATACACATGTGTGTATGTGTATATATAGATATGTGTACATACATACACACGTGAGTATGTATGTGTATATATACATAGATATGGATACATACACACACATATGTGTATGTATGTGTATATACATAGGTGTGTGCATCCATATACACATGTGTGTATGTATGTGTGCATACATAGATGTGTGTACATATACACATCTGTGTATGTATATATACATAGATATGTGTACATACATATACACATGTGTGTATGTGTGTATATAGATATGTGTGCATACATATACACATGTGTGTATGCGTGTACACATATCTATGTGTATTACACACATGTGTATATGTGTGTATACATAGATATATGTACATACATATACACGTGTATGTGTGTATATATAGATATGTGTACACACATATACACATGTGTGTATATACATAGATATGTGTACATACTTATACACATGTGGGTATGTATGTGTGTATATATACATAGATTGTGTACACACATATACACATGTGTGTATGCATGTGTATATATAGATATGTGTATATACACAGATATGTGTACATGCATATACACGTGTGTATGATGTGTATATATACATAGATATTGTACATACATATACACATGTGCATATGTGTGTATATACATAGATATGTGTACATACATATACACATGTGTATACATAGATATGTGTACATACATATACAGGTGTGTATGTGTGTATATACATAGATATGTGTACATACATATACATTTGTGTGTATGTGTGTGTTTGTGTATATACATAGATATGTGTGCATACATATACACATGTGTGTATGTGTGTGTATATACATAGATATGTGTATATACATATGCATGTGGGTGTGGGTGTGTGTATATATACATAGATATGTATATATTCAGCATTGGTATCAATGGGAGAAATGTACAATTTTTCAAAACTGTGATGAAATTTTGCCTAATAAATTGCCCCTTCTAAAATAAAGCAACTGAGCTGCGCATGATGGCTCATGCCTCTAATCCCAGCTACTACGGAGGCCAAGGTGGGAAGATTGCTTGAGCCCAGGAGTTCAAGAGCAGCCTGGACAACATAGCAAGAACTCATCTCTTAAAAAAATTCTTTTTAATTGTAAAGCAGTAAACTAAGAGAAAAATCTGAAACTAACCAAAAAAAAAAATAAAAGTTGGAGAGTGCATCATTAAATGAGCACTGTACTGCTGCTAATTCTCCCAACTTGTCCAATAATCTGGTTGCAATTTGGCAATAGAAAAAGTTTTATTTTTAGTAGAGATGGGGTCTCACTATGCTGCCCAGGCTGGTCTCAAACTCCTAGTCTCAAGTGATCCTCCCACCTCGGCCTCCTAAAGTGCTGGGATTACAGGTGTGAGCCACGACACCTGGCCCTCCAGCATTTTCTTTTGCTTAGAACTGATCCTAAGGAAATACACAGAGCTGCGTAAAATTATTATGTACAAGACAGTTCATTACAAAAAAATTAGCCAGGTGTGGTGGCACATGCCTATAATCCCAGCTACTCTACTAAAAGTACAAAAAATTGGTCAGGTGTGGTGGCGAGCGCCTGTAATCCCAGCTACTCAGGAGGCTGAGGCAGGAGAATTGCTTAAACCCAGGAGGCAGAGGTTGCAGTGAGTCAAGATTATGCCACTACACTCCAGCCTGGAAGAAAGAAAGAGATATCTGTGTGGTGGCCCAAAAAATACTTCCAGCCAAAAATTTAGTTTATTCAAGTGATCTGGCTAGAAGTGGCTCTAGGTGTCTAGCATAAACAAACTCCAGTCCTTGACTTCTCACAAATAAAGTATCAAAGAATATAAGCTTTGAATCAAAAACCACAAAATGCATGAGGAAACACTGCTGAGAGTAACGTTTACTGAAAGTAAAACTAAGCACAATAAGGCTGGGCGTGGTGGCTCACACCTGTAATCCCAGCACTTTGGGAGGCTAAAGGTGGGCAGATTGCCGAAAGTCAGGAATTCAAGACCAGCCTGGCCAACATGGTGGAACCCCATCTCTACTAAAAATAAAAACAATTAGCCAGGCATGGTGGTGGGCACCTGTAATCCCAGATGCTCGGGAGGCTGAGACAGGAGAATTGCTTGAACCCTAGAGGTGGAGGTTATGTTGAGCCGAGATTGCGCCACTGCACTCCAGCCTGGGTGGCAGAGTGAGACTCTCTCTCAAAAAAATAAATGAATAAACTAAGCAAAATAAACTGCCTAAGTAAACCCACAAAGACCTCAGATATTGGAATTATTAGATAACAAATATAAAACATAATGTTCGCTATAATGGGTACACATGAATATACAGAGAGGAATAATAGACACTGGAGACTCCAAAAGATGAGAGGGTTGGAGGAGGGATGAGGGATTAAAAAATTACCAAATGGTAATTTTCACTATTTACCTATTGGTACACTATTCACTCTCCAGGTGATGAGTACACTAAAAGCCCAGACATCATCACTACACAACATATCCATGTAAGAAAGCTGCTCTTGTACCCCTTAATCTGTAAAAATAAAAAAAATTTGTTTACAGTAATTAAAGAAATAAAAGAAGTTGTCAGAGAAGGGAAAATACTGTCAAAAATAATCAAGATGTATTAATTATTTTTAATATTTGATTATTCAGATGTATTTGAAAAAATACATCTAAAATGACAAATATAATAATTGACATTATAAAGTCAATTGATGTTAAGTAGCAGATATAGCTGAAGAGAGCAATAGCAAATTGGAAGATAGATGTGAAGAAATTATACAAAATGTAGCACAAAAAGAGAAAGAAATAGAAAATACAAAAGAGTTAAAAGACACAAAGGACAGAGTAAGAAGATCTAATACTTATCTAATCAAAGTTATAGCAGGAGAAAAAAGAATTGGGAAGAAACAATAGAGACAATGGAAATAATGGCTAACAATTTTCCAGAATTGATAAAAAACAACAATCCTCATGAATAAAAATAACTTCCATAGACCCATTGTAAGTAAACTGCAATGTGTCAACAAAGAGAATGGCATTAAACACAGAAAGCAAAGACCTAATGCCTACAAGAGAGGACAATTAGACTGACAACTAAGTTTTCATCAATAACAATAACATTAGAAGACTATGGGATAATATATTCAAGTTTCTGAGGAAAAAACTGTCAACTTAGAGTTATATGCCCTTGAAACTATCTTTCAAGAATGAGGGCAAAGAAAGACATTTTCAAGCAAACAAAAACAGATTTTTCAACAAAAATAGCATCTCTCAAGGCACTTTAAAAATAAATATTGTCAAAAGCTAGAAAATTGACCCTAAATTAACATTGAAGAGGCAAGGAGTAGTGAACAACAAAGACATACGGTTAAGTCTAAATAAATGTTGACTACATAAACAACAATATAATGTCTAATTAGTGGTACTAAAGAAAGGGAGGTTTAAATTTTGGACAAAAACATGAAAATTGGGAGGTGGAAGAACATGAAAATTAGGAGGCAGTGATGTGAATTAACATGTTCTTAAGGGTTCCTTGTATTTTTCAGGAGAGTAAAGATACTAGCTTTAGACTTTACTATGTTAAGCATTTCACAATTTCTAGGTAACCACCAAAAAATTGAAATAGGGGGTATAACTTCCAAATTGGGAGCATGAGATGAAAAAAAAAATGTAATGAGTAAAGGAAAAAAGCAAGAAAGGAGAAAAAAAACCCTTAAAATCAAGACAAATAGAAAGTACAAAATAACATGGTAGAAATTGATTGAAATGATCAGTAAATATATCAGTAATCATAACAATTATAAATGAACTACACTCACCAATGGAAAACAAAGAGTTTTTTAATCCTGCTCTGTGCTGTTTATAAAACAGACCAAAAACTTAAGGACACTCAAAGAGTAAAAATAAAATTTTAGAAAAAGATACCCCAAGGTACTAACCAAAAGAAAGCCAATATGACTCTAGAAATACCAATCAGGCCAGGCTTGGTCTCTCACGCCTATGATGCCATCACTTTGGGAGGCTGAAGTGGGCAGATCACTCAAGACCAGGAGTTTGAGACCAGCCTGGCCAACATGGTAAAACCCTGTATCTACTAAAAATACAAAAATTAGCTGGGCCTGGTGGCATGCACCTGTAATCCCAGCTACTTAGATGGCTGAGGCACGAGAATCACTTAAACCCAGGAGGTAGAAGTTGCAGTGAGCTGAGATCACACCACTGCAGTCCAGCCTGAGCTACAGAGTGAGGCTCTGTTTCAAAAAAAAAAAAAAAAAAAGAGAGAAAGAAAGAAAAAAGAAAAGAAATATCAAAGAAAACAGACTTTAAAGCAAAAGTTATTACTAGAGATAGCGACTTACTACAAATTAACAAAATGTTGGATTTATCAGACAGATTTAACAGTTCTAAACTTGTACGCTCCCAGTAATATAGCCTCAAAATATCAAAGTAAAAAACATCAACAAAACTACTAGGAAAATGGAGTGAGGAAGGATAAAGTAACAACAGAGAGAACAAAAGGAAGTTTCTGTGATGAGCTACCCAGATCCCCACTGAGTAATGAAAGACTTTTTCCTCAAGCTCCTGGGAATGCTGCCAGAAAATGGCCCTAACTGTCAACCCTGTTTGGTGAGTGCCTCAGCTGAAGAAAACTGCCTTGACCAAGCTTACTCTTCCTTCCCAAGGCAAGCCATATCAATGACTGACCAGTAAGAGTTAGAGGAATAAAGGTTCGGCTCTCTTGCCCAAGTTAGGACAACTCAGAAAGGTCAATCCTGTTCCAGAGCTTTCTATGTAGTTAGCTAAGGCCTATGTTGTGCCTGGATCACAACTCAACTTCTCCCTCTGCCCAATTCTTCTTCCTCACCCTCCACTTCCTCACCCTCCCTTCCACACTCTAATCCATGTTCATCTCCATCGCAAAGACTGCTTGTCAAGGAAGCCAATCTGCACCAAATATCCAGGGGAGATGCACTGGGAAGAAATTTAAAATATGGGACTAACGGCAAGGAGGAAAAAAAAAATGGGACTACAGGTCAGGAGAGAAAATGGGACTATAATTAGATTTTGGTGACGTTACATAGAGGTCGTAAAAATAAAAGCTCAGGAATAGAATGAGATGGCTCAACTAAGGAATAAGTAAAGACAGCCTCAAAGATGCCAAGATCTAAGCATACAAGGAAGACAAGAATAAATGACTGAGCAGGACTGAGGCGAGGCATGCAAAGGTGTGACGTGTAGTGTTATTGAGGTCAAAGAACAGAAAACTTTAAGAAATCTGTAAGTGAACAGTGTCAAATGCTGTAGATAAGAAAACGGCCATTGTGGACACTTGATGTATGCCAACAACATCCATTTCCCGTTTTTCCTAGTCCATTCTTCAGTTTTACTCTGGAAAGCTATCACCTCCTCTTCTTTTGGTCCTCCTCTACTCTTGAGCCTCAGAAGGATCTGATTCTCCCTCATGGTTCCAAATGAGGTCCCACGCTCAGGCTTGGCCACTTGGAACACTGCATTCCCCTGGCCTTCAGTTTTGATTTGTGAGAATCAGGCCCAGGGTTTTTGTTCAAACTATTAAATAAGTTCTTTTTAAAATTTTTAATTAGATGATCCCAGAGTTTGCTGGCAGCCATCATGCCACCAAGGAACGTCAAAATGACGTCAACACAAAAGTGGATAAAGCCGAAAGCTAGAGAAAGTCCTACCCTGGATGACATCATCCGACCTGTGAACAAAGCAATGTGTGCAGCCACATCCCTAGCCTCTTCTGGTACTGATCCACTGAATCCCTTGTTTTATTTATCCAATTTCAGTTGGGTTTCCTGTCACTAACAAAAAAAATCCTGATAACGTGAGGATAGATATTCCATACTCAATTTTGTATTCTACTTTTTTTTTTTAAGTTTTATTTTAGGTTCAGGGTACATGTGCAGGTTTATGTTATAGGTAAACTCATGTCACAGAAATTTGTTGTACAGATTATTTTGCCACACAGGTACTATGTATTCGACTTTTGTCACTATGTGTGGTGGTTAAAAGTAAACTGCCTAGGGTTGGAATCCAGTTCCTGGCTGTGTAACCTTGACCCCATGACCTAACCTCACCTTGTAAACTGCATACTGGATACCATGATAGGTTGTACCTCTTAGGGTTGTTGTGAAAGTTAAGTTAATATACATCAAGCCCTAGAACAGCACCCAGTTCTTAGTAAATGCTACCAAAGTGTTAGCTATTATTAGGTATTATTCCCAATTACAAAATCTTCATAAGCGTATTACTCCTAATTATAAAATCCTCATTTTTTATTTGGCCAGTTTTTCGACTACCAGGCCAGTTTTTCACTGTTGTGAATAACACCATATTGAACCTCTTTGGGTACAAAGCTTTCTGTATCGTGATTACTTCCTTAGTTTTTGTTTGTTTGTTTTTTGCTTTTTTTGAGATGGAGTGTCACTCTGTCACCCAGGCTGCAGTGCCCCGGCAGGGTCTCTGCTCATTGCAAACTACACCTCCCGGGTTCAAGCGATTCTTGTGCCTCAGCCTCCTGAGTAGCTGGGATTACACGTGCAAGCCATCATGCCTGGCTAATTTTTATATTTTTAGTAGAGATGGAGTTTCAGCATGTTGGCCAGGTTGGTTTCAAACTTCTGACCTCAAGTGATCTGCCTGCCTCAGCCTCTCAAAGTGCTGGGATTACAGTGTGAGCCACTGTGCCTGGCCTATTTTCTTAGTTTAGAGTGCTGGTAAAAATACTGGTCCAAAGAGGCTATTTGCTTCTCAAAAAATTTTAAGGAGGTAGAATCTACAGCCGTGGTCTGATGAGGCTTCTTTTGCATTTTTATATCAATTAGGCTGTTTGTATCCACCTGAATCTTCCATCCTCTGATTTCAGCTTATGGCCAAGACGGTCAGCAATGGTGCTATGTACCATAAGAGATGCAAAAGGAATAATTATCTTTAATAGGGTCATATACTCTAATGAGACAGGGCAACTCCATATAAAGTATTAAAGAAAACTTCAAATAGAAGCAAAGTTCAAATGACTGGAAATTTTTCTGAATTTTACTTTGAAAAAGTAGAAACCATTAGAAATATATGTAGTAAGATGCTCAGTATATGTTTGTTGAATGAACGCAATGGTTACCATCGACGTCCTGGGGTACCTGCTGGTGCCTCAGGATGCTATGCACTCATAGGAAGTAGATTTTATTCTAAGTCAGTGAAAACTCACTTTTTGTTACATTTTTTTTTTCCCAGTTTTTGTGAATCACAGCTCCCTAGAGTTAATGACTTAATTACACCTATTTTACAAGAGAAACTCAACAACACAGGAATGGCCATGTATCTTAATTACACACACATGCACACATGCCTCTTTTAGAAAAAAAAAAAATCTGGCTGGGCGTGGTGGCTCATGTCTGTAATCCCAGCACTTTGAGAGGCCGAAACAGGTGGATCACTTGAGGTCAGGAGTTGGAGACCAGCCTGGCCAGTGTGGTGAAACCCCGTCTCCACTAAAAATATAAACATTAGCCAGTTGTGGTGGTGGGAGCTTATAGTCCCAGCCACTTGGGAGGCTGAGGCACGAGAATTGCTTGAACCCAGGCAGCAGAGGTTGCAATGTGTCGAGATTGCCACTGCACTCCATCCTTCCTGGGCAACAGAGCAAGACTCTGTCTCAAAAAAAAAAACAGAAAAGAATCTGACACCTTTAAGATATCAGGCATTGGCCAGGTGTGGTGGCTCACGCCTATAATCCCAACACTTTGGGAGACCGAGGCGGGTAGGTCACCTGAGGTCAGGAGTTCGAGACCAGCCTGCCAACATGGCAAAACCCCGTCTGTACTAAAAATACAAAAATTAGCTGGGCATGGTGGCGTGCACCTGTAATCCCAGCTGCTAGGGAGGCTGAGGCAGGAGAATCGCTTGAACCCGGGAGGCAGAGATTGCAGTGAGCCAAGATCCACTGCACTCCAGCCTGGGCTACAGAGCGAGACTCCATCTCAAAATAAATAAATAAATAAAGATATCAGGCATTTGCAGTCATTATTTTAAAAAGTATAATCTGGAAATAAGATGACTTTAATGGCACAGTCTTTGATGGACTGAGGTAGAGGTCAGCAACAACTTAAAAGAAATTATGGTTCCAGATGCATTGGCAAATTTAATTCAAGGATCAGTCAGTATTCATCTGACCTTCATAAATGATTTGAAATGCATATCCTGTCTTATAAAAGTATTAAACCCAAAGCCCTGAGTTCTAGTGGTGTCTCCATTGGATGTCTGTTGCTTTTGCAATGTTGCTGACTCCAAGAGACAGATCACGGATAGGAACCTGTATTTCCCAAAATGAGACTGCCAGCCAGACATTGTTTCTGTTACCCTCAGTGACTGAAGATCAAGGAGCTGAGCCTCTGTGTGAGCTGCCCTTTGTCCCTAGAATCCAGGTCACTAACTGCAGGGATCTCTGCACAAGCTTTCTTGAGTATCGTGAAACCAGGTTGCCCATCTCTACCCACATTTTACACTGGTCTGCTGAAATGAGTCATTTTGGAAATCTTACAGGGAAACTTACTGTGCCTCACATCTCTCTTGTCCTTAGGTCTTCACCTAAGTTATAGCCCCACTGTTGATCACCATCTCCCATACTCTAATGCCCAACTCCCTCCATCTCCTCAGTAAACTACTGCACCATCATTCACCCAGTTATGTTGCCCAGGCTGAAGTGGAATGGCACAATCTTGGCTCACTGCAACCTCCGCCTCCCGGGTTCAAGTGATCCTTCTGTCTCAGCCTCCTGAATAGCTGAGACTACAGATGTGTGCAACCACACTCAGCTAATTTTTGTATTTTTAGTAGAGACAGGGTTTCACCATATTGGCCAGGCTGGTCTCAAACTCCTGACCTCGTGATCCGCCCTCCTCGGCCTCCCAAAGTGCTGGGACTACAGGTGGGAGCCACCGCACCCGGCCTATTTTGTTTTTTTTTTTTTGAGACAGGGTCTCACTTCGCCACCCAGGCTGAAATGCAGCGGCATAATCTCCCGTCTCTGCAGCCTTGACCTCCTAGGCTCATTCGATCCTCCCACCGCAACCTCCCAAGTAGCTGGGAGCTGGGACTACAGGCATGCACCACCATGCCCAGCTAATTTTTATATTTTTAGTAGAGACAAGGTTTCGCCATGTTGTCCAGGCTGATCTCGAACTCCTGACCGCAAGTGATCTGCCTGCCTCGGCCTCTGAAAGTGCTGGAATTACAGGCGTGAGCCACCAAGCCTGGCCTAAATCTAGAATGTAAATCTAGAATCCGTCTTTGTGGAATCGGTTTGCTCTGCTCCGTTCCGAGTACCACAACTCTCCCTCAAGCCATCAGTTCTCACTTAGACACAGGCAAGAGCTTCCTGCCTGCTTCCAGACTGGCCTCCTCCAAGCTTCTTCAACACACCAAGCTCTCTCCTATTTTCTTGCCTTTATTCTTGCTGTTTCTGTACCCAAAGTGCACTTTCCCAGGCTTTTCACCTGGACAGCTCCTTCTCACACTTCAGGTCTCAACACATATGTCATCTTCCCCAGGGTGGCCTTCCCTGTCCACTCAGTCAAAAAAACTCATCTCTGCCACCACCCCATCACCCTCTGTCTCAGGACTTTCTGATAGCACACTGCTTTTTGAATGACTTACTGTATTAGTCACTGTTCTCTAGAGAGACAGAACTCATGGAATAGATCTATATATAAGGGGAGTTTATTAAGTACTAATTCATACCATCACAAGGTCCCACAATAGCCCATCTGCAGGCTGAGGAGAAAGAAGAGCCAGTCCCAGTTCCAAAACGGAAGAACGTGGAGTCTGATGTTTAAGGGCAGGAAGTATCCAGCATGGGAGAAACATGTAGGCTGGGAGGCTAGGCCTGTCTCTCTTTTCACTTGTTTTTTTTTTTTTTTTTTTTTTTAAGCTGAAGTCTTGGTCTTGTGCCCCAGGCTGGAGTGCAATGGCACGATCTCAGCTCACTGCAACCTCCGCCTCTTGGGTTCAATCAATTCTCCTGCCTCAGCCTCCCAAGCAGCTGGGATTACGGGCGCCTACCACCATGCCAGGATAATTTTTGTATTTTTAGTAGAGACGGGTTTCACCATGTTGGCCAGGCCGATCTCCAACTCCTGACCGCAGGTGATCCGCCTGCCTCAGACTCCCAAAGTGCTGAGATTACAGGTGTGAGCCACGGCGACCAGCCTCTTTTCACATTTTTCAGCCTGTTTATATTCTCGCCACGCTGGCAGCTGATTAAATAGTGCCCACCCAGATGAAGGGTGGGTCTGCCTTTCCCAGCCCACTGACTCAAATATTAATCTCCTTTGGCAACACCCTCACAGACACACCCAGGATTGATACTCTGTGTCCTTAAATCCAATCTAGTTGACAATATTAACCTCATACTTACATATCCACTAATTATTTATCATCTTTCTTCCCAATTCGACTGTAATTTTCGCAAAGGCAAGGATTATATCCATTTTGTTTGCCGAAGCACACTCAGTTACTGGAAGGACAGTGCCTGGTATGCAGTGGGCAGCCATAAATACAGGCTGAATAAACGAATGAGTGCTTTGAGATCCCTCTTAACAAAGACTTTTGTCTCAGGTAGGACAAGTTTTTCTACTGGGCACTCGGGACTTACCATGTGCCACACATGCAACAAATTCCTACATTCACCAGCTCTTCATTGAACACTCCCTCCACCTGCTTGCTCGTAACTCAAACTTTGTTCTGTGAGGACCCAGCTTTCCCCGTTGTCTCTCCAGTTGAAACGGTACCTTCTCCCTTTCAGATGCGGGAAGGCAAACTCACTGCAGAACCTCATTAAAGCAAACACAGCCGAAGAGGGCCCGCAAGCTTCTTAAGGAAAACAATTTAGTGTTGACAGTCATGGGAATGGAGAACTAACAGAGGTACAGGAGATGAACTACATACATTAATGTTACAGCCTAATTCAGCTGAGCAGGGTGGTGCACACCTGCAGTCCCAGCACTTTGGGAGGCCAAGGCGGAAGGATCCTTTGAGCCCAAGAGTTTGAGACAAGCCTGGGAAACATGGCAAGATCCCATCTCTACAAAAACAAAAAAAATTTAAACCGCAGTCAGACATGGTGGCGCACACCTGTGGTCCCAACTACTCTGAAGGCTGAGGCAGGAGGATCACTAGAGCCCACGAGGTCAAGGCTACAGTGAGCACTGTTCTCCCCTCTGCATTCCAGACTGGTCACAGAGTGAGCCTCTGTCTCAAACAATAAAAATAATTATTATTAAACCTAATTCACAGTTTTATTGTTCTGTTACATGGCTAAAAAAACATTTTCCTACTCAATATTAAAAAAATAGTAAAAAAGCAAAGTGCAGGCCCGGTGCAGTGGCTCATGCCTGTAATCCCAGCACTTTGGGAGGCCAAGGTGGGCAGATCATGAGGTCAGGAGATGGAGACTATCCTGGCTAACATGGTGAAACCCCGTCTGTACTAAAAATACAAAAAATTAGCCAGGCGTGGTGGTTTGTGCCTGTACTCCCAGCTACTCAGGAGGCTGAGGCAGGAGAATCGCTTGAACCTGGGAGGCAGAGGTTGCAGTGAGCCGAGATCACACCACTGCACTCCAGCCTGGGCGACGGCCAGACTACATCTCAAAAAAAAAAAGAAAAAAAAAAAGAAAAGTGCAAATATGAGTAGTAAACTCAACTGACACTGATACCTTATTTTTTATTTTATATTTTGAGACCGAGTCTTATTCTGTCACCCAGGCTGGAATCCAATGACCTGATCTCAGCTCTTTGCAGCCTTGCAGCCTCAACCTCCTGGGCTCAAGCAATCCTCTCACCTCAGCCTCCTGAGTAGCTGGGGCTACAGGCACACGCTACCACGCCCAACTCATTTTTGTATTTTTTGTAGAGAGGAGGGTTTCAACATGTTTCCCAGGCTGGTCTTGAATTCCTGGGCTCAAACTACCTTCCTGTCCTGATCTCTCAAAATATTGGGATTACAGGCATGAGTCACAGCGCCCAGCCTTGACACTGATACTTTAATAATTATACCCAGTTTGTGTTCCTCTACTGGCCTGGTAATTTTGTTCCTTTATGATTATACCCAAATTTGCGTACCTTGGCACACAAATGTTTTACTCTCCTTAAATTGTTCGATAGTTTAACTGTGTTGTTTTGTTCTTTCCAACTTCGTTTATTTAAAAGCTTGTTTTAAAATAAGAAAGCAGCTTTTTGTACTTAACATTCTGTGGAAGGCAATGCCTCTCCAAAAATCTGTGTATATTTCTCTCTACGTCCCCTTCCTTGTTTCCTGTCTGCTTCATAATTACTGCCAGGCGACCAGACGCAATGGCTCACACCTGTAATCCCAGTACTTTGGGAGATGGAGATGGGCAGATCACTTGAGGTCAGGAGTTCAAGACCAGCCTGACCAACATGGTGAAACCCTGTCTCTACTAAAAATACAAAAATTAGCTGGGCACGATTATGGATGCCTGTAATTCCAGCTACTTGGGAAGCTGAGGCAGGAGAACTGCTTGAACCGAAGAGGCAGAGGTTGCAGTGAGCTGAGATCGTGCCACTGCATTTCAACCTGTGCAAAAGAGCGAGACTCCATCTAAAAATAAATAAATACTTACATTTTAAACATAAAATAAAATAAACATAATTACTGCCAAGGACTGGTGCAAATGTTTGTGTCCCTGAGTTAGGAGAACTGATGCCATAGCTGGAAATGATAACTCAGAATTAAGATAGTACAGCACTCCCAGACCCAAGTTCTAAACTTGCTGGTCATACAATGCCTCTGGCAACAAAAGGATCTCTCTAAAATGCAAATTCAACATTTCACTGTCCACTTGAACCTTGTTAATGACTCCTCTACTTTTACCACCAAGTCCAAACTTCTTAACACTTCTGCAGTCAAGTAAACTCTGGCCTCTACTTAACCTCTCCAGCTTCATTTCTTACCTTCATTTACAGCGAATCTGTCTTCCTCAGACATGTCACATTTTGCACATTTGCTCTTTGCCCTCCTAAGAACATTCTTCCCTCTTTGTCCTCCCCCTGCACACTCTGAATCACCCTTCACTTCTCACTGTTGGTGTCTATCCTATGTACCCCCAGAGCACCCACAGGCCCTAACACACCATGACATCACAGCTTCCCGTGTTCTTATCTATGCCCCCATTGCACTGAAAGCTCACTAAGGACAGTGATTGAAACTCTTGCACACTGCTGGATACCTAGCACATAGTAGGAGCTATCTCTCTCTCTCTCTCTCTCTCTCTCTCTCTCTCTCTCTCTCTATATATATATATATATATATATATATTTGAGATGGAGTTTCACTCTTGTTTCCCAGGCTGGAGTGCAGTGGTGAGATCTCAGCTCACTACAACCTCCGCCTCCCGGGTTCATGTAGTTCTCCTGCCTCAGTCTCCCAAGTAGCTTGGATTACAGGTGCCTGCCACCATGCCAGGCTAATTTCGTATTTTTAGTAGAGATGGGGTTTCGCCATGTTGGTCACGCTGGACTTGAACTCCTGACCTCAGGTGATCCACCCACCTTGGCCTCCCAAAGTGCTGGGATTACAGGCGTGAGTCACCCTGCCCAACTTTAATAGACATTTATTGATGGATAAATGAATACATGTGAATGAGCAGTTAGAAATCCCAAGAAGTGTTGGCATTCATTCAGCTTTTACAACATTGCTGTATCAAGTCATTGAGTATATCTGTTGTCCTTACATTCCAGAGAAAATAGTAAAGCTGTTCCTATCAAAAGGTTCTGCAGGGACTTTATGTTAAATAGATTTATGTACAGACTAAATGTGTTTTTTAAAGGAAACATGTCTATGGATGTTTATGACTATTGGCTTAGAAGCAACTGCTCACAGACTTAGGGTTACTTGTGAGCTTGCATTCAGGGATGCTAAGTAGATCCTCTGTGCCCTTTGCATATCTCCCCTAAGGACTGCCGGTGCGAACAACTAATACAGAGCCCTTTCTTTGTCTTAAGGATTTATAGTTTTTTAAGTGCAATACTGCAGAGTCAAGTAAAACATTTTGTCTTATAAATCATTTATGCTCCTGATATTTAAAGAAACAACCTTTCTACTAGCAAGAAATCGAGAATTTTTCAATCTTACAATGACAGATGTTCAAAAATCTCCCAAAGAATATGTAACCACACAATAATGAGAATAACGATAATAAAAACAGGTAGCTCATGCCTGTCATCCCAATACTTTGGAAGGCCGAGTGAGGCAGATCACTTGAGGCCAAGAGTTCAAGACCAGCCTGGCCAACAAGGCGAAACCCCGTCTCTGTTAAAAATACAAAAATTAGCCGGGCGTGGTAGCACACACCTGTAGTCCTAGCTACTCGGGAGGCTGAGGCACAAGAATCACTTGAACCCAGGAGGCGGAGGCTGCAGTGAGCCAAGATCACACCACTGTACTCCAGCCTGGACAACACAGCAAGCCTCTGTCTCAAATAATAATAATAATAATATCTAACATTTATTGAACGCTGATTGTGTCAGATGATGTTATAAGCTCTTTTTCATGTACTATCTCATTTATCTGTCAAGTAGGAACCACTCTTATCCCCATACTACAAGTCCTCAAGAGGTTAAGTGACTTGCCCAAAGTGAGACAACTGGTGTTCAAACTGAAACCCTGAGTCCACACGATGCCTTTCATTCCTATACCACTTTTCCTTTTCTTCTTTATCCAGAATAAAAGAAAATACCTGCTACCAAGGGATCAACTTGGTAAAATAATGCCAAATTATTTTAGAACTAAGCCAAGGAGTAAGCATCTCAAAGTTTTCCTTTTTTAACATAGCAGTGTTACTTTCCACATATCCTGCATCTGCTTGGATAACCTGCATTTACATAAACATACCTTAAATGTGACCAGTGGCAACAAAGAGGTGAAATCTATTTCTGAAATCTCTCCATGAAGAGTTTACATTTTTAAATTAATTAATTAATTAATTTGGCAAGGGACTAGAGCACACCCTACTGGCCAGCTAATAGGAAATCCAGAATTTACTTAGAAGAAAACGCTTAAATGTTTAAATAATTTGAAAACGAAGTCAGGTTAGTGTCTAAAAGAAATTTTAAAAATTGTCTTGTAAACATCTAGATTATGTATCTAAATTAATGTACCCATAAGACTTGGCTGGGCACGGTGGCTCACACCTGTAATCCCAGTACTTTGGGAGGTCAAGGTGGGTGCATCATCTAAGGTCAAGAGTTTGAAACCAGCCTGGCCAACATGGTGAAACCCCGTCTCTAGTAAAAATACAAAAATTAGCTGGGCATGGTGGCAGGCGCCTGTAATCCCAGCTACTTGGGAGGCTGAAGCAGGAGAATCACTTGAACCCAGGAGGTGGAGGTTGTAGTGAGCCAAGATCATGCCACTTCACTCCAGCCTGGGTGGCAGAACAAGACTCCATTTCAAAATAAAATTTTAATTAATTAATGTATGAATTAATGTATCCATAAGACTAAAAAATTTCCAACAGTTACACATTTTAGAAATGGGATAGAATTAGAAACACAATAGCCACCAGTAGTATCTAATATTAAGAGAGCATTTGGTATATGAAACGTGGCTCAGTAAAAAATAAACAACTATGCAAACAGCCTGTCTAAAACTCATACTAAGAAAAAATAGTGAAGCTCTAGCCCTAATACTTAAAATAACAGACTGGGAAATTAAAACCAACCCGCTCAGACTTCTCACAGGCAAAGTATCCTTTTGGGGAAAAACTAGGAAGGGAGAGCAGTAACCCTAATCAAATAATGGAAAACTGGAATGTTGCAAAGAAATATTTTTTCTGGGCTACTTTTCAATGGCCACTAAGGTTGAAAAGTCCATGGAAATCTCTTTGGTGATGTGGTACTCCTCATGGGTGAATTCAGGCTCTTATCAGCATGTGTGTTTTAGAATCATCCAGAGTTTTTTTTAGTGTGTGTGTGTGTGTGTGTGTGTGTGTGTGTGTATGCATTGCATGTGTTTTGGAAACATCCATGCACAGAAATATGAATGTTCCCAAAATGCAATGCAGCACACTAACCAAATACCCTCTAGGAAATGTAATTCCTCTCTTGGTCATATTTTTTTTATTGCACACTTACCTATAAAATAGGTTTTTTTAAGTGCATAATATACATTTATATCATGTATAGACAGAAATAAAGGCTCTAGGACCAAGAGGGACATACAAAATGTTTTTAACTTTAAAATATTATGAACAAAGTAGAAACAAAAGAACATTCATAATCAAGAATAAACACCTACAGGATTAAAATATATCAAAATACAAATATAAATTTCATAAGGCGCCTGTCCAGCATGTTATGCTTACACACGACTTGTGGCATTTCTTTGAGGGGAGAGAAAGAAGCAATGTCTTCAGGAAAACAGTGTCCGTGACTCTAAGGTTTCTGAGCCAGAACCTCACCCTTGTTCTCACTCCAAGGACAGCTTCTTACAGTGAAAGAAGAGCAAGTGAAAGGTGACAATTTGGGTCAATCTGATGCAAATCTAACGTTTTAGATGTTATGTTTAATTTCTTTTCTATTATAAACAATCGACTAATATGAATTCCTTGGGAAATGGCCTTGAAATTAAGCGGACTGTGAAAGATATAAAAAACACTGTCTTACTTTAAGTGTCATGCTCTACTGGAGATAATTTAAAACAAATTGGGTTCAGGAAAAAGAGAATTATTTCCCCAAATGTCTGGTGTAGTGTTCTAATCTATTAAAGGTCAATGAATAATCACTTAATAAACACAATATGCTAATATAACTTCAAGATGCTTAGCATTTTCCTTTTAAATTCTTCCCAAGATGTCGTACATTATTATTGACATATCAATGTTATTATAACACATCATTAATAGACTACTAGATAAAAGATTTGTGAGTGTAAGTCTTCTAATGTAATTCTTCCACAGCTGAGAAAGCCATATTATATGAATATAACTGTAAACTAAATTCGGCAAACTAGTGGCTAAACTGGTTTTTCCCAAAAAACGAATAAATCAAGTTTATTTTGCAAGTTGTTTAAAATAGAAAAATCAGATTAATCATGTATTACTCATGTGATTTTATGATTTTTGATAATTTACCAAAACATGAGCACATCATACAGCTCACAACTGTATAGTGAGTATCCTGTTGATCTTCTTTCTCGAAAGAAGGGGTGTGTCTGATGGTTGCTCTGGTGATTATCACTGTTTTATGAATAAGAGAATGTAAAAGCATGCCAATAAGGCCAAAGCACAAATTACAACTGTATTGTAGTGACTTGAAATAGTGTAGCCAGGGTTCCTTTCAGATGAAACTTGAACTTCTTTAGGTGCCCATTCAGTAAATACTGTTCTGTGAGGTCTGAAAAGATGTACTCTGGCAAGTTCTCAGGCTGATCTTTTTTTTTTTACACTGATAAAAGCACATGGGTAAGCCACAAACATAAATGAAACCAAAATGGGGGGAAAACTGGGACAGATTTTCTTTGGATCAAAAAGCCTAGTTAGTAGGTAAGGAACTCAGCAATTAGTTGTGACTCATTTCCATCATCCTAAAATAATATTGAATGAATAGCAATAAGAAGACAGGTTAACTGAATTGTCGACAAATAGCATAGGCATGAAAATGACCCAACAGCCCCTTGTAAGCCAGAAGGGCCATCGGAAAGGAAGCCAGATTTCTCTCTGCAAAATATTAGTTTTGCAACTGAGAGAGGGCAAAGATACTTCAGATTCTTTTTCCTTTTTCGTGCTTAAGGCCTTGAAATCAAAATAGGCCTTTAAATTAAATTAAAGTAAGTAAATAGTGGAGAAAAGGCAAATCATTGCATGGGGTGTAGAGTTAATAGTTAACCTGATAATAAGGCCAGAATCTCATTCCATATGTTAAACTACCCCAATTAGGTAGTGCTCAGTGTCTAACTATCAGGCATTATTGCTGAAGTGCAAGCAGGCACTCCAGGAGACAAGAGGTCAGCGGCAGGTCTCCGGCCCCTCGCAACAGAGCACCAGCCAGGGGATTTGTTCTAGTTAAAACGAGAGGGTTTCCGTCTGTTTGCTTTTTTTCTTACTTTAGTCACTCTTGGTTTGTTATCATTTGTATTATTTATTTTACGGTTAAACTATAAGCCTAAGTTGCATCACTGGCGCCCCGAGAAACCTCCTCCCACAGGCCTGCTGGGGCTTTGTCCTTGGGCATCCGAGGCCTCTTCAAAGCCAAAAGACCTCGGGGCCAGCTCAGGTCGCCTGAGTAAACACAAGCCTGGGAAACCGAGGGCCCCCTAGGTCAGCAGTGGGGGAGCTCCTCCTGGAAACCCGCAGCGATCCTGTAGGGCTCAACCTCGATTTTCCAGCGCAGTCAGAGGAGCCCTGGGCTTCCCTCGCGTGGCCTCACCGCCCCACTCTGTCCCCTCATCCTCCCTTGCTGTCCTAGTCTGTCCGTCGCCATCCCTCGCTGTCCCACACCGCCCCTCACAGTACCTCACTGTCTACTGTCCCACACCGTCCCGCACTGTCCCTCACTGACCCAAAGTCCCTCACAGTTCCTCACCGTCCCACACTGTCCCTCACTGTCCACACCATTCCTCACAGTCCCTCATAGTCCCTTACAATCCCTCACCGTCCTTCACCATCCCTCACAGCCCCCCGCCGGCCCACACCGTCCCGCACTGCCCCTCACTGTGGCACACAGCCCGTCACTGTCCCTCAGTCCCTCGCCGCCCCTCACCGGCTCCCCTCTCCCCCTCCAGGGCTTTCTCGGCCCACATGGCCAGCGGCGGCCCACAGAGAGGGAAAAACACACAATCTTGCCCGGAGCCTGAATTTATGGGAAATCCCACGCGGGGCGCGAGGTGCCCTCAGTTCGGGCAGGAACCGCGGCCGAGGCCCAGGTGCCCGCAGGCTTCTGAGGAAAGCTCGGCGTTGACGGGCTTCCGGGCCTCAGCAGCTGCCGCACGGCTCGGCAGAGGAGCGGAGCTGCGGCCCTGGTCAGCCCAGAGACGCCTCCACCGGAGACAAAGCCGACTCCCGGCAGCGCCGCGCTACGCCACGGTGGGCCTAGCGCAAACGCCTCGGCCGCAGCATCGCCCCTTTAAGCGGCGCGCGTCCTGATTGGCTGCGGAAGGAGGCGGGGCGGGGCGCGGCGACCTCACGCCCAAGAGTAAACGCTATATATAGAGGCGGCGGCGGCAGCCGCGACGACGGTGGCCCAGTGCGAGGCAGAGTGTTAGCGGTACTGCGAGCCAGCGAGAGGCGCCTGCGCGATGTCCGGGCCCCTGAGCCCGCGGCGCTGAGCCAGCCGGGTCGGACATGCGCGGGAGGGCGCCGCGGGGCAGCCGCCGCTCCTCCGGGGTAAGGGGCCTGGCGCGCTGAGGGGGTGGGGAGGGCCGCGCAGCGCTCGGCTCACTCAGGCCCCCAGCACCGGGCGCCGGGATCCAGGCGGCTCTCCGACGCCAGGGCGGGGGCGTGGAGGGCGCGGGGAGGGTCGCCGCGACGCGGAGTCTCCTCTGGGACGGAGGGAGGGGCCGGCCTGGCGCTCGCGGGCTTCTCCTCCCTGAGGTGCGGAGGGCGGGACCCTCCTCGGCGGCGCAGCCCGGGCCTGGGGACGCCGTGAGGTGCCGGCGCCCGCCTTCTTCTCCACACCGGCAGTGGTCGCCGCGCGGCCCCTCGGCTGGCGGGGGCCATGCAGCCGAGGGCGCGGGACACGTCCCCGCAGCACCGGGACCGCCAAGCACGAGGGTCCTCGTCCCGCAGCCAGCGCTCGCGGGCTTGCCCGGCGGGGATGAGCGGCTTCGGGGCTGGGGACTTGTTTTTTTTTTTCCTTTGTAAAAATCGGGCTGCGTTGTCTTGTTCACACCGTGTGCCGGTCAATCCCGTCCTGAAAGCTGGGGTGGGAGGCCGCTGGCGGCTCGGTGATTGCTTGCGGTGGCTGGTACCGGTTCTCTTTGGCGGTCAGACCCGGTCCCTTTGCCTAATCTCCCATCGGCGATGGTGATTCCGAAATCGGCATTTTAAAATTCGTCTGAGCTGTTCTGAACTCTTCCTTCTCTCTTAGAAACCTGATTCTTTGCTCTGAATGTCTTAGGTACCGCTTTGAATGGAATGCGACTGCAGAATTATGTGTTCAAGACATGAATGCTTATTGGGAATTTCGTGTGTGTATTTATTTGTATATCATAGCCCTGTACAAATTAGATGACTCCTTAACCATGAATGGTGCTGTATTGGTGCTTGCTAAGTCTTTATTAGGATTTCATCATTGCATGAAAGGAACCAGTCTCTTACCCGATAAAAATATGAATAGATTGTTAGTCATAAACTTAAGTCAGTCAGAATGGAGACTGTAGCTTTAAAAGAGATGTGTTGGTGACTTGAGGTACACCTGCAGCACAGGTAGGGCAAGACTGGTTTCTAGGCAACTGTCAGGGGTGAAGAAAGGTGAGGTTAAAATGCCCTTTTTTTCCCTTCCAGAACAAATGTTTAGCCTTTTATAAATGTGTAAGAATGTAATGGGTACAAATTTGTTGAGACTTGAACGTCCCAAATTCAACGTACCTATTTTTTTAACTGCATTTCTTTGCTTACCTTTCTGTAATTACAATATACAAGCTTAAGTGAAATTTTATTTGAACAGAGACCAAAGACAGACTAGGTACCTATATCAGCAGATAACCGAATTTTGCAAAGACCTAAATAAAAGAAGCTGGTTTCTTGCTAATATGCTGGCTATAATTGGTTACCAACATGTCATCAAGCAAGCTCTTTTCCAGATATTAGCAAGTTTGGAGAAAAATGCAGAGGATTTAGCATGGACTTCAGAAACTATTTTTCATTCCCTTCACTCCAAGCAGAGGTTTATTTTCACCTGCGTGTTCCAGTGGACAGTGGATAATAAGTGATAGAGGTCTTGGACCAACGATTTTATAACCTGGCAGATATATTAGATTGTAAACTCCTTAAGGGTAGGTGCTTTGCCCTGTGTAGCTTCTGTCTTATGCAGCCTTGCATAGTTGATGTTGATAAATAATTGCATGAAAGCATGTTTTACCTTTCAAGGCTCAGCAGGATTGGACCAGTCAATGATAAGGGTTGGAAAGCAGATCTGTTTAATTTTTTTATGGCTGTTATTATGAAATGTCCGAATTATTCATATTTTTGACAGGTAAAACTATTGTTTCAATCAGATTTTTCTACTAGCAGTTAACAGTAAATACTGGTCAGTCTTTGTAAGATTTAATTATGTTTGCGTTTTTGTATGCAAGTAACTCTTGACTGCTGTTGCTTAAAAGTTGAGCTAGATAATAGCTCCTTTCTGCTAAAACTAATGGTAGCTTTTCAAAGCAATTTGCCTAAATTACAGGTACAATCTAACATGCTGGAAACTGACCTGATTGTCTGCATACCATCAGATTGCTTTAGAAAGGAGCAGAGGAGGGAGAAGGAGGTGCCAAGGGTAATTCCAGGAATTTGAATGGCATAGGCTCCCTCTACCAGAGAAACAACTCTGCTCTTAATTTAAATAAATTTGAATTGATACTTCTTCATCTGGATCGTTTAGCATCCTTTGCAGGTGTTTGGCTTTATAAAAGCTAATGAATAACTCCCTACATAAATGCAGTCCAGTTGTGGTATTCTGCCATTGTTCACACAGCATAAACACATGCTTTGTAAAGGTAGATGAGGCGAATGAGTTTGAAGGTCCTAAATATAAGTTATTAGCTTAACAGAATTCGTTTTAAGGTAGGGAAAAATTAATGAGGGGTTCAGATTTCAGAAGGTGGCGGGGAGGATTCTGAGATTTGAAGTCTTTGTTGATACTGTAGTCCAACTCCTCACACCGTAAAATTGGGCAATATTACAAAGAGACCACTCTTCCAGGACTCAATGAATGTGTCTTTAAAATGTGGGGCTTTTGGCCAGGCTCAGTGGCTCACACCTGTAATCCCAGCACTTTGGGAGGCCAAGGTGGGCAGATGGCTTGAGCCCAGGAGCATGAGACCAACCTGGGCAACATGGTGAAACCCCATCTCTACAAAAAAACACAAAAATTATCTGGGCGTGGTGGCACATGCCTGTAGTCCCAGCTACTCAGGAGGCTGAGGTGGGAGGATTGCTTGAGCCTGGGAGGCGGAGGTTGCAGTGAGCCAAGATCACACCACTGCACTACAGCGTGCGTGACAGAGTGAGACCATGTCTTAAAAAAAGAAAAGGGCAGGGCACGGTGGCTCACACCTGTAATCCCGCTTTGGGAGGCCAAGGCATTTGGATCAGAAGGTCAGGAGATTGAGACCATCCTGGCCAACACGGTGAAACACCATCTCTACTAAAAATACAAAAATTAGCCAGGTGTGGTCGTACACACCTGTAATCCCACCTACTCGGGAGGCTGAGGCAGGAGAATAGTTTAAACTAGGGAGTCAGGTTGCAGTGAACTGCGATCGTGTCACTGCACTCCAGCTTGGTGACAGAGGGAGACTCCGTCTCAAAAAAAAAAAATGTGGGGCTTTGGCTATAGAAATGGAGCCCTTTTCAGCTTGGAAACAATAGGAAGGTAAGGATTAGAAAACATTGTCCAGAAGCTCTCATTCAGTACCCCAGATGTGAAACTGGACTAATCACAGATCGTTTTTTAAACAACTATTCGCTCAGTAGAATTGTCTTCTGACTCTTATCAGGGCTGCCTCTTTTTCAGCCTTTAGATTTCCATTGTAAAAGTCACCTACTCAGGCCTTCCCAAACCACCTGTGTAAATATGTTCTCCTCTACCTCCTTATCCTGTTGCTGTACCCTGCTTGTTTCCTTGGAAAGTATGGCCATCTGAAATTGTTTGCTTGCTTGTTTATTCTCTTTCCTCATTAGATGGAAGGCTTCTTCAGGCAGCAACTGTATCTCTTTTTTCACCTCACATGGTATCTAAGCCAGAATAAGCACTTGATAAATATTTAGGAAAAGAATTAATCCTTAACCTCTAAGAATTTTTGAGCTAAATGAGCAGTATGAGTTGAGTTTCTGTTCCTGTCTCTGCTATTGACTTGCTGTTAGGCCTTCAGCATTTAACTTAGCAGCGCTTTGCTTCAGTTTCTCCATTTATAAACAAGAATGTTACAAGGAGAAACGAGGTTGATACCTAAAATGAAGATACTGTAGAGCAGAGAGGTAGTGAAAGTGTGGGGAAAATGCTGGATTATAGGACAGAAGAGCCATGATCGCCTCATTGCTTGTAACAAGATATTTAACCTCACTTTGTTTCCTCATCTGCAAAATGGAGATTATAATCCCTGCCTCTTCTTACAGCAATGTTGTGAGGATCAAGTGAGATAATGTGTAAGAAGGTGCTTTGTAACTTGTAGAGTGCTTTACAAATATAAGGTATTCTATTATTAAATTCTGGATTTTACAATACAGAGTGATTATAATGCCATCATTGGGATCCATGCTGTAAAAGAGTATTAAAAAGAGGCCCGTTGGGTATATGTAGTAACCCCTTATTACAAGTAAAAACAGACTTGTGTTGTATCAAATACCATGTTGTAAAGGGTTCTGTTGTGGTAGGGCTTCAATGTATTGTTAAAGATGGAGGGCTTCAAAATCATTGTTTGAAGTGGTCATAGAATGTCAAATTGATGCCTTAACCCACCCATTTTATAGGATACATAGGCCAGATCTACAATTAATAACTTTTAATAGAAGAATTTAAGGGAGTTGAAGTAAAACAGGAACTTTCATAGGCTACAAGAAAAGCTACTACCAGTAAATCCAAAAAAGCATCTGTGCTACCCTTAAAAATTGAGCATTCTACTCAGTAAGATCCTATTTCACCAGTTTAAAAAGCTCTAGGGACTGGAAGAGGCAGTGTTAGGGTGTTGGTGAAGGGCCTGGACACTGAAGCCGGGCTGTCTGGTTGAGGTCCTGGCCCCATCGCTCACCAGATTTGACCTTGAGCAAGTTCTTTAACTCTGTCTCAAGTAGGTGAGAGTAATAATAGTAGCCCACCTTACGGCATTGTAGAAAGGATGAAGTAAGTTTAAATAGACATAAAGCACTTAGAACAATGCTTGCCTGGCAGTTGTATGTCCAGTGAATGTTAGTTATTATTAATGGTTTTATATTAATTGTAACAATCTAGAGTTACCCATTGGATGACTTAAATGCTTGTTAAATAAATTTGAAGTTTTAAAGACTTGCGTCCCATCATTAGACCATTGTGCTCATTGTCTTTAGATTAGAATTCCCTTTTATAATCAGAAATAATCTATTGCACAGATGTCAAATAATATTTTTCTCCCCTGTGTGAGTATATATAATTACTGCTTGTGCTACTCTGTAGGAAAAATACAAAGGACAAAAGAACATATATTCCTGCTCCTACTTTTCTGCTGTCGCACTAAAATTGTGTAGGAGGCTTAAGTGAGTCAAAAGACTGGATTATGGTAGCTGAAGGAATGGGTTTTTTGTTAGCTAACCATTTCTTAAAATACTTGGCTAGAAAGCATTTTGAATTATTGAATAAATTATATCATGTATTTTGTATCTGACAGTTTGAAGATAAATTATTTTCTCTGTTGACTCTATTTCACCACCTATAAATGGCCCATTATGTTCCGGACATGTTTAAGAGCCTCTGAGGAATGGAGCAGCAAACACAGACACAAATGTTCATCTTTACCACATTGAGCTACATTTTAATATTTACTGAAGCCATCAAGATTTTCTTGAATTCATGCAGGAGTATTTTAATTACATTAAAATACGATATTATTTTAAAAGTCATCTATGTTTTTAATTTAAAGGCTATTTATGCTTGCCATGGTAGCAGAGTACAACTAAGAAAGTTTTCTTAACTTGCCTCCCTCTTTCTTTTCCTACCCCTAAATCATAGGCTATTAAAATGAAATCTGGGCCAGGCGCAGTGGCTCACACCAGTAATCCCAGCACTTTGGGAAGCCAAGGCAGGCAGATCACCTGAGGTTGGGAGTTCGAGACCAGCCTGACCAATATGGAGAAACCCCGTCTCTACTAAAAATACAAAAAGTAGCCAGGTGTGGCGGCCTGTAGTCCCAGATACTCTGGAGGCTGAGGCAGGACAATCGCTTGAACCTGGGAGG
>CAUYLG010002742.1:0-10691 GCA_963573385.1 Cacajao melanocephalus
ATAAATTATATATATATTATATATATTATATATAATATTATATATATAATATATATAAATTATATATATATTATATATATTATATATATATAAATTATATATATATATATATATATATATATATATATATCCAATGACTACACTCTGCCTCCTCTGACTGACATCAGAGATTTGTTGCTTCTTTGCCAATGATAATTCTAGGCCCTTGTGATTTTTCTGCCTTCTAGATAAAATGCATTAAGACACTCAGTCACTAAACTACTCCTGTTTCTTGAAGAGCCTCCAATCCAGAAAGAGCCCCTGCTTCCTTAATCCCACCTGTAAATTAACCAGTTCAAATAGAAATCCTATGAGGAACCCATACTAGCCTTCTATCCTTTTACTAAGGTGTTCCCATGGTTGCTCTAAAAGGTGTTCTCCCCTACTGCAGAAAGCTAAACAAATAACTTTTTTTGACTGGTGGTTCTAGTGACTTTTGACCAAGGTGCTTTAATCACCTTAACCTTTTAATTTGTAAAATTGTTATTTGTGAAAAACATAAGAAAAAAGAATAAGCCCTAGCTTTCCCAATGCTCTATACTCTTTATCCTCAGAGGAAAGAAACTACTGTTAGAACTTTCTTTTCTATATTCTTTCATACAAGCATTATATATATTTATACATATATATATAAACACACACAGAGAGCTTGATTTTTAATTACAGAATGTAAAACATTCAGAAATATGCACAAAACAAAATGTATAGCTCAGTGGTTTACTATCAAGCAAACATTCATGTAATCACCACCCAGGTCAAGAACTCTGCCAGCTCCCTAGATGATCTTTATTTTTTAAAAGAACGAATATATAAGGTACATAAGTAATAATGAGATTATGTTGTTTTTTTTTAACTTTAATTTAACAAGCCTTTTAGAATAACCTATATAGAAAAGTCAAGTTGTTTTAATACAACATGCTTTGGGTGATAGGGTTTGAAAAAGCATACATGCAATAGATATAGTCTAAGTTTTGAATATAGTAATTTGTGCCTTACTAATGAAAGAGGCAACGTGGCAGCATAGAAAAAAACATTAGCAGAAGAGCAACATTGGCTGGGTGTGGTGGCTCACGCCTGTAATCCCAGCACTTTGGGAGGCTGAGGCGGTTGGATCACCTAAGGTCAGGAGTTTGAGATCAACTGGTCAACATGGCAAAACCCTGTCTCTACTAAAAATCCAAAAATTAGCCGGGTGTGGTGGTGGGCACTTGTAATCCCAGCTACTCAGGAGCCTGAGGCAGGAGAATGGCTTGAACCAGGAAGGCAGAGGTTGCAGTGAGCTGAGATCGCACCACTGCACTCCAGCATAGGCTACAACAGCAAAACTCCATCTCAAAATAATAATAATAATAAATAAAAATAAAGTAAATAAAAGTTAAAAAGAAGAGCAGCGTTGTAGGGTAGACTTGATCATAATTACCTCTTGTATGACTTGTCCTCTCTAAATTTTATTGTGTCCATTTATAAAATGGGTATATTAATCATCTCCCTGCTGATATCACAGTTTGATAAAATAACATAAGCACATCACTTACAGTTCATGTAAAGAGATTTATCCATGTATATCTATAAATGTAACGTGTGACAGTGGTAGTTCTCAAACTTTGCTTCACATAAAAATTACTTGGGGAATTAAAAAAAAAAAAAACAATGCCCACGCTAACTTAATCAGAATTCTGACCGTGAAATCTAAAATTGATATTTTTTTTGAATACCTCAGATGATTCCAGAGTGCAGTCAAATTTGAGAACCAGTGGATTAGAGTAGTGCTTTTCAAACCTCAGTGCTCACACACATCAGTTTGAATTTTGCTAAGGCGTAGACTCTTATCCAATAGGTCTTGAGTGGGGCCTGGCATTCTATGTTTCTAACAACCTGCCAGATGATGCTGATGCTGCCCATCCATAGACCATTATGGGTTAGGGAACAGAGATTCAAAACAATGTCTTTAATGGACCAAAAGAAAAATAAAAAGTGTCAACACTTTCATAGCTCACTCAAGTTGATAGCAAAGCTGACATAAATTCTTAGTGTCAGAGATAGTCACTACCAAAGAATCTGGCAAGGAAACAAAAACACGTTAGTTGTGTACAAAAGAATGTTTGTGCTTATAATTTCTTCCACCGGCCTCCTCACTTTCCCACTGGACTAGGAGAAAAACAAGCTGTGAAAATTAAGCATACAATTCAAAAGAAAACAGAAAAAGGCAAAAGAACGTAAAATTTAATGAAGGTGGCTTATAAGGAATTAAGAAGTGTTTAGAAATTATTTTCAATTTATTTGGCAAAATAGAAAAAATAATATGTATATTTAAATGCTATTTTTATAGTATACTTATAAATAATGTGATATTTAAAAAATAAAACATGAGCCAATATATGTTAATGCACTGTGAAATGTTCTGAGTTTACTGCAAATAGATGCTTTGTTAGGAGAATCATAAAAAGAAACTGGAAAGGCTCTGAGCATTAAAGAATCTTCCACATCCAGTGAGGCTATGTAATGAGTATTTTAGGCAGTTTCACAGCTCTAACCAATACTGCCCAGAAACCAATTAATTGGCTTGAATCACAAGCCCAATTATAATCTCCCAAGAGAGATATTTTGCAAATAAAGTTTCAATATTGAGTGTCTACTATACACTAGTGTTAAAAGATACAAGCTAAATAAGGTGTGACCCTTGCTCTTCAGTAACTCAAACATTTGGTAAGAACATTGTAATATCACTGCTAGAAATTCGACCCTTTCTGTTTTCCTCTGAGCTAGGAGTTTGGTCTTGGGCTTGCCATTTTTTTCTTTCTACCTCCCAGAGTTTTGCCAACAGCAGGAGATGCTCTTTGATCCCTGCTAATGTAATACACTTTGAGGATAAAGGGAGTAAGAAGATGAGAGTAGAAAATATTCAATTGTCTTGATCTGCCCAGTTTATGACCTATTTCAGGCACCATAAGCCAATTGTTGATGAGATAATGAGACCAATGTGAAATAGATGTAGGAGGCAGATAGGGCTTCTAATATCAGCTGTTTTCACTCCACCCCCACCTCACATGTATAAACTGATTGGCTTTGTTCCAAGGTTAAAATGGGTTCAACCCATTCTTTGGTAAACTGAACTTCCCTACTGTGTCAGCTCACTTTTTGTTGCTATAACAGACTACCACAAAATGGGTGATTTATAAGCAACAAAAGTTTATTTGGCTCACAGTTCTGGAGGCTGAGAAGTCCAAAAACATGGTGCCAGTATCTAGCAAAAGTTGTCTCATGGTAGAAAATGGAAGGCGGAAGTGAGCATGTGAGACACAAAGCACATGGGAGATAAACTCAACCCTTATGTCAGGCACCAACTTCTATAATAACTAACTGACTCCTGAGATAACTAACCCACTCCCATAATAGCAGCACTCATCATTCATGAAGGTAGAGCCCTCATAGTCTAATCACCTCTTAAAGGTTCGCCTCTTAATATCATCATAATGGCAATTAAATTTCAATATGAGTTTTGGAGGGGACATTCAAACCAAAACATTGTTATGGTTAATATTAGGTGTCAACTTCACTGGATTGAAGGATGCCCATATAGCTGGTATTGTTTCTGGGTATGTCTGTGACAGTGTTGTCAGAGGAGACTGACAGTTGACTGGCTGACAAAGAAGACCCACCGTCAGTGTGGGTGGGCACCATCCCGCTGGCTCCCAGGGCAACTAGAACAAAGCAGGAAGAAGAAGGTGGGATAAGCTTGTTTGCTGGGTCTTCTGGTTTTCATATTTCTTCCATAGTGGATGCTTCCTTCTGTTCTTCCTGCTCTTGGACACCAGACTCCATATTCTTCAGCCCTTGGACTCCAGGACATACACCAGTGGTTTGCTGGAGGCTCTTGAGCCTTTGGCCACAGACTGAAGGCTGCACTGTTGGCTTCCCTACTTTTGAGGCTTTTGGACTCAGACTGAGCCACTACTGGCATCTTTCTCCCTCAGCTTGCAGACAGCCTGTCAAAGGACTTCACCTTGTGATTTTATGAGCCAATTCTCCTTAATAAACTCCCTTTCATATATACATATATCCTATTAATTCTGTCCCCCTAGAGAACTCAGACTAATACAAACATCCACCTACTCAAGATGGAGAAACCAGATGCCTGCAAGCTTCACACTTGGGAACATTGCCATCTCCCACATGCTTACTATGGGAAAAGCAGAGCAGAGGGAAAACAAGCACAAGAAGTGGGCAGTGGCTCAGAATGAGCAGTGCTAACTGAACTGCCAGTCAAAGCCTCCCCCTGGCCCTCTTCCTGGAAATCACCCATCAAACAAGTCATTCTTCACCCTGAGGATATCCTGCAAGTGATCCTCAAATCACCAGTGCCCTTTGGAAAAGAGGAGCGTTCTCTACACTTCTGGAAATTAGTGGAATAACTGTCTTTTTCAACAAAGTAAAGGCCTAGTAAATATCATTCCATTCTCTTTTACATATAGAAAGCACATTTATCCCTCTTTGCCACACCAAACCTGCCCTCCTGAACAGAACTGTCACCAGAGAACTTTGAGGAACCACCTATAGTAGAGTCAATCCTGAAAGGACTGAAAATAAATAATGAGTATTACATCTAATCTACATGGAGCTTGAGAAAACAATTCACATCAATAGAAAATAGCACAGAATGAGCAGTAAATGTATATACTTTGCTTAGACAGTATTTAAGCCAGTTATTTACAAACATATTTTTTGCATCATACACATTTTCTACATAAAGGCTTAGGTGTGATACAGTGTAAAAATATAATACCAAAATTGGCTTAAAAAAGAACTGCCTTTCTCATCATCACTGGTCATTAGAGAAATGCAAATCAAAACTACAATGAGATACTATCTCTCACCAGTCAGAATGACAATTATTAAAAAGTCAGTGAACAACAGATGCTGGCGAGGATGTGGAGAAATAGGAACACTTTTACACAGTTGGTGAGAGTGTAAATTAGCTCAACTATTATAGAAGACAGTATGGCAATTCCTCAAGGATCTAGAACCAGAAATACTATTTGACCCAGCAGTCCCATTACTGGGTATATACCCAAAGGATTATAAATCATTCTACTATAAAGACATATGCACATGTATGTTTATTGCAGCACTATTCACAATAGCAAATATTTGGAACCAACCAAAATGCCCATCAACAATAGACTGCATAAAGAAAATGTGGCACGTATACACCATGGAATACCATGCAGCCATAAAAAAGAATAAATAGATGACTTTTGCAGGGACATAGATGAAGCTGGAAGCCATCATTCTCAGCAAACTAACACAAGAACAGAAAGCCAAACACCGCATGTTCTCAGTCATAAGTGGAAGTTGAACAATGAGAATACATGGATACAGGGAGGGGAACATCACACGCGGGGGCCTGTCAGAGGGTAAGGGGCAGGGGAGGGAGAGCATTAGGACAAATACTGAATGCATGCAGGGCTTAAAACCTAGATGATGGGTTGATAGGTGTAGCAAACCACTATGGCACATGTATACCATATACCTATGTAACAAACCTGTATGCTCTGCACATGTATCCCAGACCTTAAGTTAAAAGAAAAAAAAAAAAAAAAGAACTGCTTTTGTTGAAACTGAGGTAGGGATCCACTAACACCTGCTGCCTGGGTATGCCTCTGGCCCCAGGGAAGGAGTGACTTACTGGCAGAAGTGGTGGAAACTAGTCTTCCAGTGCAGGGCCTTTTCTACCTCATTTCCTTATCTACTGAAATATTGGAAGAGTATTCTGTTTAACTGTAGAATTCCAGTCTTGTCTATATCAATGCAGAGATAGCTTACCAAGGTATAACATGGACATCTGAAAGTTCCATAGTCTTTGTGGGTCTCCCTAAAAAACAATAAAATCTAAAGTCCTGAGCTCCTGTCTTGGCTTTATCTTTAACTAGCAAGTTGTGAAACTCATTTCTCAGTTTTCTCACCTATAAAATCAGGATAGGAAGAAAATAATATCCTTATCATCATATAAAGTCAGCAGGTAATTTTTGAAAGTGCTTAATAAATGATTATGCTGGTGGTGGTAACTATATTGTTATTCTTATTAAACAGAAAAAAGTCTAAAGCAGTGGCTCTTAATCATCTCTGTTGTTATGGATTGAATTGTGGCCCCCAAAATGATATGTTGAAGTCTTAATCCTCAGTATTGGTGAATGTGACCTCATTTGGAAATATAGTCTTTATAGATGTAATAAAGTCCAAATGAGGTCATACTAGATATGGGCCCTAATCCGGAAACCAGTGTCCTTGGAAGAGGAATATTTGTACATAGGCGCACAGGGAGAACGGCACAGGAAAAAGATTGGAGCTCTGTATTCACAAGCCAAGAATCACCAAACACTGCTAACAACCCTCAGAAGCTGGGAAGAAACAAGAAAGGATCCTCCCCTAGCATCTTCAGAGAGAGTATGGCACTGGTGACACCTTGATTTTCAACTCTGGAACTGGACAGAGTAAATTTCTGTTGTTTTAAGCCTCCCTGATTGTTGTAATTTGTTGTGGATTCCTAGGAAACCAATAAGTACAGCTGGATATCAAAATCACCCAGGAAACATTTTGAAAGACTGCATGTTTGGGTCTCATACGAGGAATTTTTGTGTGTAAGATCTAACAGAAACTAGAAAATCAACGTTTCTTCTCAAAGCTCTTTGGATAATTCTGTTGTATAACCCAAACTGAAAATTGTTGGCATATAATGCCATTGATATTTATATAAAGGTGCATATATCCTTATGTATGGGTGCAAATGTTTGAAAGTGACAGTGAACTGTTTCAGAATGAGTGAAGCATCTTACTCTCTTTTCTCACACTCAGTGGCTATGGTTTAGCATGCCATGACAGATAGTGCATATTAAAAGTAACACCTATTGAGCTAAAAACTGATTCTCCCTTAAGTGGTTTACATGAGCTATCTCATTTAATCTTAATGCCAACACTCTGAGATAGATTCTGTTTATTCTGTTATTAGTACTCATTTTAGAATACCATGCTTCAGAGAGAAAAAGTGATTTTCCCAAGATCACATAGAGCAGGAATTCAAACTCAGACAGTGGTATTCTTTCTTGTATTCTCTTCAGTTCCTTCTGATCACCTGAATGAGAGAGTCTCAGAGTTTGGTGATAGTAGCTCTTTAACTCCTTTATAATGTTTGTTAATGTTATTTAATAAGGAAATATATCTCAGCTTCCCAGCCTTCAGCAGGCAATAAAGTCCAGCAATAAATAGTATTAATTTGTTTTCACTGTGCTTATTTTTACAGTTTCCCTTTATTTATGGCATATAACATTGATCTTTCATCTGTAGTGCTGATCGTTACTTTTTAAATAAACCCATATATGTTTTAAATAGAGGAGTTTATTTAAAGAAAAATATAAAGTAGATGTGAGTATTTTTAATAGATCAAAATCGTCACCAATCTAAAAGTCTCATGAGGAGAATGTTTAACCAAGGGAAGGAAAGGAAAGATGCTGACTGTGCTTGGTGACTAATTTCTTGTGATTTTCAAAGAACTACAGGAAGACACTGAGTAATGGAGGCCACTCAAGGGATCAATACTCTGCTAATAAGCATGTGAGACACTCTAGGAAGGTCATACACTCCACAGTCTAGAGGCAGAGTCATTTGAGGATGGGGAAACAAGGAGGGCAGGCCCTTATGTGAAGTATAGCTGAGTACTTTTTTGAGACTTTCTTCATTCCCTCTTCCTACACATACAAAGCTGTGGCTGCTGGAAGCCATATTTATATCATATGACCCTTTCTCCTTGTCTAATGCTTATTATGCAGGGGTTGAAAACTGTCCCAAGCTGAGCCCAATACAAAATACCTCTCACTGAAATTTAGCACTGAAACAAGAGATACTATTCACTTTTTATCATCTCTTGAACTAGAAGGATATATAAACCAGAGAGCTGTGCTATGACTAATTTTTGCTATAAGCACAGAAAAATAGAGGAAATCAGTCCTCAGAAAGAAAAAAATAACACAGGCCCATAACAAAGAAAGAAGAAGGAAGACTCTAAAGGCTCATAAAGCCAAACAGAATAGTCTCTGGTTAACAGTCCTTGATCCTAGGAAGTTCTGATTACTAGTTTGCTGTGCAGCACATTAACTTAAAAATTAGTGCCTTAAACAACAAACATTTTATTATATCTCATGATTTTGTGGGTTAGGAATTAGGGCAGAGCTTGGTTGGGTGGTTCTCTTGTTTCCTGTATCACTGGCCGAGGTTACTCAATGATACTTAGCTTTTGGACAGCCTGGTCTGGAGCACCCAAGATGGCTTTACTGACATGTCTTGTGCCTTGGTGGAGATAGTAGGATGAGTCAACTGATAATGTCAGCCTGACCATCTACATGTGGTCTCTGTATTATGACAGTCTCAGAGTAGCCAGGCTTCTTTCAAAGGTCTTCAGAATTCCCCTCAAAAGAATTCTAAAAGAGAGAAAGTGGAAGCTGCCACTCCTGGAAGGTCAGGACTGGAAATGCACTGCATTCTCTTCTGCCTCATGATTAATGAACAAATTCACTAGGTTCAGTTCAGATGCAAGGAGAGGGGAACTAGCTTGCCCTCTCAATGAAAAGAGTTGAAAGAAATGTGTAGCCATCCTAAATCCACCACATGGTCCTTCACGATGGCTGGCTGTACTTAGGTTACCTGAGATTGTTCTGTGCCCCCACAGGAGGTAGCACATTTCAGGTAAGCTAGTTTGAGTTGCCTCTATTAACTTTTAGTTATCATATCAATGAATCAGTTACTAGCGCAATGTTTTGCATCTAGGTGGCACTCAAAAACCCTGTGGATGATGTGCACTGAACGAAAAACTGGGCTTATAAGAACAAGTTTAGGAGTTTAAAGTCTGTTGCTAGATAGATAAAGGTTCAAATGCTGGTTTTACAACTTTCTAGTTTTGTGACTCCAAAGAAGTTACTTTCTCTCAATTTCCTTATCTGCAAAGGGGAAATAATAGCAATGCCTACTTCATTCAGTCATGACAAAGACTCAAGTGAGGTCACACACATAAAACTCTTAGCACAGTACCCAGCACATAGCACCCACTGAATGTTGCCATTTCTATTCTCATTAATTGTCAGAATTTCAACTCCTAAGAGAATGATTATACACTCAGGAATATACAACCTAACTGAAGGGACAGAACATTTCTACCAATAGAAAAATAATGTTACAGCCAGCATTAAATTAGAGAATGGTAGAGAATTTATTAAAGGAGAGGACAATATTATATATTAGTCAGAAAAGGTTCCAAAGTCAAGGTCAGTTTTGTGTTGAGCTTTATAGGATGAATAGTGTTTGGCAAGAGTAGAGGCAAAGAGAAGGAATTCCAGGCAGTTAGAATAGAAGAAACAGAGATTGCCACAGGTGAGAATGCTCTTGAGCTGGTCAAGAGTTCTTTATGGACCAGTACAGGGATGAGGGACGTGAGGTGGAGAAAAGATAGGTACCAATGAAGTGAGCCTTGAATGCTCAGTTAGAGAATTTGACATTTATATTTTAGACTGAGAAATTTCATAGGTTTTAAAATGGTGTTTAGCAACAATAAACTAATATTTTTTTATTTTTATTTATTATTATTATTTTTACTATAGGCCTCAATGGACTCACAGGTGTCTCTTTGTAGATGCCACAAAAAGAGTGTTTCCAAACTGGTGAATCAAAACAGATTTCATTCTGTAAGATGAATCCAGACATCACAAAGCATTGTCACAGATAGCTTGTTTCCTTTATTTATTATTATTATTATTATTATTACATGTATGCAGAACATGCAGGTTTTTTACTTAGGTATGCATGTGCCATGGTAGTTTGCTGCACCCATCAACCCTTCATCTACATTAGGTATTTCTCCTAATGCTATCCCTCCCCTCCTTGTCCTCCACTCCCTGACAGGCCCCACTGTGTGATGTTCCCTTCCCTGTGTCCATGTGTTCTCATTGTTCAACTCCCACTTATAAGTGAGAACATATGGTGTTTGATTTTTCTGTTCCTGTGTTACTTTGCCGAGAATGATGATATTCAACCTCATTAATGTCCCTGCAAAGGACATGAACTCATCTATTTATATGGGTGCATAGTATTCCATAGTGTAAATGTGGTACATTTTCTTTATCCAGTCAATCATTGATGGCCATTTGGGTTGGTTCCAAATATTTGCTAATGTGGATAGTGCTGCAATAAACATATGTGTGCATGCGTCCTTATAGAAGAATGATTTAGAATCCTTTGCATATATACCCAGTAATGGGATTGCTAAGTCAAATGGTATTTCTGGTTCTAGATCCTTGAGGAATTGCCATACTGTCTTCTATGATAGTTAAACTCATTTACACTCTCTCCAACTGTGTAAAAGTGTTCCTGTTTCTCCACATCCTTGCCAGCATCTGTTGTTTCCTGACTTTTTAATCATCATCATTCTGACTGGTGTGAGATAGTATCTCATTGTAGTTTTGATTTGCATTTCTCTAATGACCAGTGATGATGAGCTTTTTTTCATATGTTTCTTGGCTGCATAAATATCTTCTTTTGAGAAGTGTCTGTTCATATCCTTCACCCACTTTTGGATGGGGTTGTTTGTGTGGGTTTTTTTATAAATTTGT
>CAUYLG010002744.1:0-14464 GCA_963573385.1 Cacajao melanocephalus
GTGTGGCTCCTCCGCCGGGAATCTCCTAGTCTGTGGGCAACAAAAATTCGTCTGAAAGTGCGGCGTCCACTCGCTCTCTGCGCTTTCACTGGGAGCTACAATCCTGAGCTGTTGTTAATCGGCCATCTTGTATCTCTCTCCCAATTTTAAAAATTTTTAAAAAGATCACTGACCACAGATCACTAGAACAGATATAATAATAATGAAAAAGTTCAAAATATTACTGGAATTACCAAAATGTGACACAGTGATGTTAAGCACATGGTGTTTTAAAAAAGACACCAACAGATTTGCTTAACACCAGGCTACAACAAACCTTCCATTAGTAAAAAAATGCTGTGTTTGCAAAATGCAATCAGATAAGGTACAATAAAAACAGGTGAGCTTGTTGCTAATAGGCCACTTTTCCAGTTAACTGAAATGGAAATAAAACAAATAAAATAAATAATTTATTAAACGACTGGACAATTTTTGTTAGTATTCTTGGACAACGTTCTCCAGTGAAAGAATTAACTTGGAAACGTTTAAAGAGTGTACCTATTTAATTTTACAATATTTTATGATTTTTTAAGATGATAATGAGGGACACAGCATTTTTCATATACATGAGACACATTTTAACTAACTAGTTTTTAAGATATTCTACCTATACATCTCATTTTTGTCTAAAGAAACTTGAAATATCATTGGAAGGCATCAAATTTCTTATTATCATATTACCATTTTAGTAGGCTATTGGCACACTAAATAACCACTCACTATTTGAACATGGGCTTTTTTTATTTGGAATGTACATGTCTAGCACTGGGCTAGAAAATGGGGATTAACTATAAATAACATAGATATCTGATCTCTGAAGTTCATATTCCATCTGGAAAGACAAGTAGATATTACAACACAATGATAAAGAATTTACAGGGTGATGTGGAAAAAAGAATGTGAGCAATTGCATTTGGTGAGTTATGGGTCAAAGGAGGAGTCTCCAAGTGAAACTATTACTTGAGCTAAGAATTAAAAGACAGCAAAGTAATTTACTGGGGGAGAAGAGCATTAAGCTGTGCAAAGGCACAGAGTTGTAAACTCTGTAATCTTTTGGGAGGAACTGTGAACAGTTAAGCATAGCCAACTGCAAAATTCTTTAGACATAAGCATTATATAAAAATATATTCAAGAAAGTTTTCTCCTAGTTCCAGAAGAAAATTTATGCCTGGTTAAATATTATAGATGAAGCTGTTTGGTAAAGAGCCAATAAATTAAATAAACATGCCAATTATTATAACAGTTTTCACAGTGTACTTTTAGAGTGTGATAAATAATGATGATTTTTAAAAACATAAATAACTAATTAAAAGACTTACAACTGATGGAAATATAAATTGTAAATTAATGATTTGGTTATGAGAATTAGTGAATTTAAATTATTTAAAATGTAGACGTGCATGTGCATTAGATATCCTTCTATAATATGTTTATCCCTTAATAGATTTGGGTTTTTAATTTATTAAGTCTGTAAATGGTCCATAAATAAGAGTTGTTATAGAAATATAATTATTTGGTTTGTGAATTCCCAGTGACTGAGAGTAGGGTATTTTTATCTAAATTTTAGATGGACTACAAATAAATAACATTTATTATTGAAAATATGCTTTGCACAAAAATAACTATATTCTGTGATATAGAAAATATAAAGACTTATGTCCAGATACCCTCAGGCAAGCCCAGACTAACACAAAACACTCTGGGCATTAGCAACTAAGCTTCTGCATAAGGAGATAAGCACAATGCAGGTCAATAGCATGGAGACTTAGTTCAGATATACAACCAGTGCTCACCCTGAGAGACAGAGAATTGGTTGTAGCTCTATGAAATTCTGTTGGGACTAGTTTCATTAGTTGGGAAATAATAGAAATAATAATGATAAGATTAAAACACATATAATTCTTACTATGTAGCATGCAATTTTTAAGTTCTTTACCTAAATCTCCTTTGAGATGCCCCAAAATCATGGTCTAGCTTTCCATCTTACACCCTCACAACTTGAGGGTTCATGGAGCTCTCCAGGGGATAACAATTGCGCTATGCACAGTAGCATTTCTAAGCAAGTGTGAGTTCGTGTGAGTAGAGCCAAACACATGAAGCAAATTTCCATTAAAAAAATTATGAGTTCCGCAGGGCACAGTGGCTCATACCTATAATCCCAGCACTTTGGGAAGTAGAGTGGGGTGGATCAACTAAGGTCAGGAGTTCAAAACCAGCCTGGCCAACATGGTGAAACCCCTTCTCTACTGAAAATACAAAAATTAGCCGGGTATGGTGGTGGGCACCTGTAATCCCAGCTATTCGGGACGCTGAGGCAGGAGAATCTCTTGAACCCAGGAGGCGGAGGTTGTAATGAGCTGAGATTGCGCCACTACACTCCAGCCTGGGCAACAGGAGCAAAACTCTGTCTCAAAAACAAACAACAACAAAAACTATGAGATCACCATATAGTTATGTCCTTAAAATAAACAAAAGATTATTTGACAGGATTTTCATTCTTGTTTTGGCAGGTACTTAGTAATGATTATCATATAAATCTGACTAATTTTAACCAAAAGTTGAGTTAGCCTGGAGCATTAGATTTAGGATTGTTCATGTTAAAGCCTACTCCCAGCTGGGCAGGGTGGCTCATGCCGGTAATCCCAGCACTTTAGGAGGCTGAGGTGCGCAGATCACTTGAGGTCAGAAGTTAGAGACCAGTCTGGCCAACATGGTGAAGCCCTGTCTCTACTAAAAACACAAAAATTAGCTGGACATGGTGGTACGTGCTTGTAGTCTCAGCTACTCGGGAGGCTGAGGCAGGAGAATTGCTTGAACCCAGGAGACAGAGTTTGACGTAGCAGATACGGCACCACTGCACTACAATCTCCAATCTGGATGACAGAGCAAAATTCAGTATCAAAAAACCAAACAACAAAAAACCTATTCCCTGGAAAAACGTACAATCTGCTCTAGGGACTAAAACATATGCAAGATTTAGAAAAAAGAAAATTTTAGAATAATTTACATTGATAACACTCAAGAACATGTTACAAACAAAGATATAATTATAGTGGTAAATCAGTCATCTTCGATCTTCACTATTATCAGTATTATTTTCTTCCTCTTTAGGAAAATGCTGACTTATTGCACATGTACATTTAATACTGAGAGACTGTGTTGAGGAAAGTTGCCTGTGTTTCAAAGGCAGGAATTTCCCAGTGTCATACCTCCATCCACCTCCCCTGCAACAGGAAATGTAAAGTTCTTTGTCTAACTTTCCCATGCCCGGGCTAGGTAGAAATTTCAAGTGAGCTTCTTTTGTTCAGAAAGCCCTCCAAAAGTCTGGAAGGAGAGGGCTTTGATTGTAGGCCAGGCAGCCAATCTAGTACCAAAGTCAAAGATCAATCACTCCACTGGAAGTTTGAAAGAACTCCTTTCATTGAACCAGAGCATGAGTGGGGCCGGAATAACTCCAGGATTAAAACCTCCCTGCTCCCTTACCTTTTTGGGATCCGCTCCCACAACGGCGTGGGAGCTGTTTTTCCCTCTCTCCCTGTAGGGATATCCCCTTCGGATTCCCCTCCAAATGGCAGGGTGGGAGTGCTCTCTCTTTCTTTCTCTCTCTGCCTAATAAATTGCCTTCTGCTGAACTCTTTGGGTCTGATATTTACTTGACTAGTAAGCTAACCGCGCCACCAGGGCCTTTTCCCCATTCCTGGGGCAAGTGAGCCCAAGAACCTGGACACACCCAGTTGCCTCTTTGGCGAGCACAGGGAGGGAGCGGAACCCCTGCCATCATGCCACCCCGTCACAATATACACACATACACATGCACAAATGAGACACATCTGATTGAATTTGTAATTACATTATTATTCCAGAGCTTTTGTTAATTTCAAGTGGTATAAAGTAATCAAGAAAATGAATGCAAAGATATCAATAAGAAATAATAAATGATGGAAAGTGTTAGAGCTGTTGACTTATGGTAATATTATAAACTAGATATTCTGAAGAAGATATCCTTTTGGAGTTATGGGGTTCCAAATTAAAAGAGGTAGCTGAAAATTAAAGCTGTCAGCTGATGTTGAAACTGTGGACATTTTTCATTCAGCATATCCTATAAGGTGAGGTCAAAGGGTCTTAGGACAGTGCAAATTAAAGTTTTGGAACTGAGATGTTGGCATAATGCTAAAACTCTTGAAGTGGTATATTTAGATCATATGCTAATATGAATATATATTAATGAGGTTAATAATTCAATAAAGGGAATATAGACATGGGTTTCCATGCAAGTAAAGAGATTATCATAAATTCAGTGATAAGCTTATGGGAAGCAAAATCATCTTCACAAGTGGTGTCATAGCCAATGGGAAGTGGATGAACATCAGTGTGAAGGAATGCTTTGACGATTTGATTTTGGCTCAACATCTTCCCATCTCTAAATGCTTTATTAGTGGACGCTCTTTACATTAGCAATGTAGCATATATGTTTTGCAAAAGAAAGCCCACTATTAGCAAGATAATTTTAGTGTAACCTGAATCCCCAGCTGGAGTGAACTGGCTGATTACATCAACTTGCTCACATATTCTTCCACCTACCCTATTTCAAAACCCCAAAAGTGTATGGATCAACCTAAAAGCATTACATCTTCACAATCCTGTTCGTTTCAAAGAGTTCAAAGGTAAACTTCTCAGTAGGAGAACTGCATCATGTGGGGGATCAGAGGTGGTTCTTTGGTTTTCTTTTTGGGTCTTAACTCTGTAGTCTCTTCTCCTTTCTCTTAAATTAAGTTAGGATTAACAAGGAACTTTGGCTGATCATCTGCCATGCCTAAAAAAAGGAAGAACAATTGATCTTCCTGTGAAACAAGACCTTCCAGATAAAAATAACTAGCCCAATTAGGAGTACAATCTAGAAAAGAGAAATCAAAGGCAATATGAACAATATAAAGTATCTGAAACTACTATAATTTTAAAATAAGCATGATGAGTATATTTCAGAAAAGAGTTTAGCAAAATAACATAAGAACAAGAAAGACTAAAGAAAACCTAAGTGAAAATATCAGGCATGAGAAAATGATAAGTGACATAATGAATATGAGACAGGATTTAAATAGCAGGATAAATGAAGCTGAATTTTTAGTAAAGAAGAATATTGAATTAAGGCAAATAATTCTGGAAAGAAAGAACATATACCAGAAAAGTTAAGTGATACAGGTTTCTAAATAACAGATCCATTAACTATTCATAAGAACTCCAGAAAAATAGAAACATTAAAACAAAAAGTAGGAAAGAGTTAAATATATTGTGAAAATAAATTTTCCACAGGTAAATATACAATCTAAATTGAAAAGGGTTTTTTAAATGGCAATTAGTGTAGAATAAAAAAATTCACAAATACTTGTATACAACAAAACTTAAAAAGACTAATTACCAATATATGTGTATATTTAATTCTGGAAAAAATAATAAATATTCATACAGGAAAAAGAATTATATTGACAACAGATGCTCAATAGCAAAATGAGTATAATGACAATTGAATATTTTTAAATTAGTAATTAAATGTTACAAATTTATATGTGTTTTCATAATATAAATATGTGCAGGCATAAAAAAATAGCTTCAATATTATGGATTGTTAATAATCCAGTGTTTATATGTGAATAATTTAATAATAGTATTTATATTTGAATAATTTAATAATACTTTAATATATTTAATAACTTAGTATTTAATTATTGCATAACCATTTTTGCCTTTCATCTTGAAAATCACTCTTGGAAAAAATAATTTATTAAAAAAGAAAAACTCCAGGAGAATTTGACAAGGAAAGAATTTTATCACTTCAGGCATATTTTCCTTTAATAGAAAGCATAAAAACAGAAAATAAGAAAGAGACAGAGAAACTAGATCCATAAGAATGCAACTGGAAAGACATGTTTGGAGTTGGGTGGTAGAAAACAAAGGAGTTTGAATTTAATCTAAAACTTTGTCCTTTGATGGAAAGATATAAATGTTAATGAAGTTAATAAATTAAAAAAAGAATATACAAATAGTTTTCTGTCATCTTTATCCATAATAATGATAAAAACTGTATTTGTAGATTAACTAGAAGAAATTAGATCTATAAAAAGAAAGCAGGAAATAGGAAAAATAAGAGTACAATAAAAATATACATAATAGAGGAGAGAAATAAAGCCTAATATAAAAATAATACTAATAATTGTAAATGACTTAAATTTACCATTTAAATCTCTTCTATGGGTCAAAAATATAGTCTAGTAATGTGTTGTCTTCAAGAAACACTTAAAAGGACAAAAATGTATGTATGCGGGTGTGTGCGTGTGTGTGTGTGTGTGTGTGTGTGTGTGTATTTTGTTCAAATAGAAAACAAAGTAAATTTGGTATAGCAATACTAAAATCTCAGATAAAATGTTGATTTAAAATTATTGTGGCCAGGCACTGTGAATCCTGCCTGTAATTCTAGCACTTTTGGAGGCCAAGGCATGCAGATCATGAGGTCAGGAGATCAAGACCAGCCTGGACAATATAGTGAAACCCCATCTCTATAAAAAATACAAAAATTTAGCCAGGCATAGTGGTAGGCATCTGTAATTCTAGCTACTCGGGAGGCTGAGACAGGAGAATTGCTTGAACTGGGGAGGCAGAGGTTGCAGTGAGCTGAGATCATGCCACCGCACTCCAGCCCAAGCAACAGTGCCAAACACCCTCTCTAAATACATAAATAAATAAATAGTAAGAGAATTAGGGTGGATATATTTCTGTAACAGGTATCCGAACAGGAAGACATAAACATCACCAACATATATTCATCTACTAAGAGATTTAACACTGAATTAATATATAAGTTAATTATATAAATTAAATGGATTAATGGAGAGATAAGTAGATAGATATACAAGTAAATGAACAAATGGTGTTGTGATCTTCAACGTATCTCACAAAACAAAAAGTTCAAGAGAAGAATCACTTGAGATAGAAACAAATGAAAAAGAAGCAGCTCAAACTATTTGAAATATAAAAAGTCATATAGAAAACCCTACTAAACATATAAAGAATAACCACAAAAATAGCATTCTGTTAAACACACACTAACAAAAATATGAGTGTATTAGGCCATAAAGAGAGCTTTATAAAAACCTTTGGAGGAATTATACATATAATTTTACCAGATATCATTCAGTAATATTAGAATAAATATAAATAGGCTGCTGAGAGTAGCACACTATAAACAGAAACCAAATAATATTACTCAATAATCCTAAAAGGGAATCATAACATGATTATGAAATATTTAGATTGAACCAAAGGAAAGCACCACAAGATAAAATTCATGGAGTGCTGAAAAAACTAACAATATTTGTGGGAAATTTATAGCTTTAATTATCCTGAAACAAGAAAGGTTATAGAATAGAAACTATACATCTGACATTAAGAAGTTTCAAGATAGTAACAACATTAGCAAAGGAAAAACAAGAAGGATAGACATCAAGGAAATAGTGAACACAAAGAAATAAAAATATAAAAATTTGAATCATATTTTTGTCATTAATATTAATAAAATCTCCTAACCAAAACTTTTGCAAGTCTGAATTTTAAAATAGTTGAATTTTATAATAAACAAAATGTGGAATGAAAATAACTTATAATATAAACAATGGAGATTTGATGTAAAGAGTAGTTATTACATTCTAATAAGTCTAATCTAGTAATTCCAAATGTAAAATCATACATTTCTGAAAAAATATAAAATACTAAAATAGGACAAAAAGGAAAATAAAACTTACATAGGTGAGTAAAATTTGAAAAAAAAATACACAGAAACAAAAACAAAACAATAGTAACAAAAAATGCCTTAAATGGCTATCATTGATGGCCACACCCAAATGCTTTTTTAGATGACTTAAGAAAATAAATGGTTTCTATATTATAACATATAGTCAGAAATTCAGAAAAAAATGGTTTCTATATTATAACTTTTTCAAGAAAATAGAAAATAGTAAAATATACACTGCTGTGTGTGTGACACTAGAGCAACTGAGTAGGAATAATCCCCTTCAAACCGTTATTATGAAAGCTTAGAAATTCTTGTAAGTTCCATAAGGGATCCAGTGAAGGATGACCATCAGAGTTTTCTGTTGGCAATTCATGTGGTCATTGCTTTGTTACAATGAAGAATTCTACAATTACAAGCAAAAATCAAATTACACAGAAAGATCTTAAGAACACAGTGCTGAGTGAAAAATTAAGCAAAGATGTGATGAAAACGATGATATTATGTGAATTAACTGCATGCAAGCACGCAGTTTTTTGTGGTGAGTATACTTAAAATCTACTCTCTTAGTATTCAAGTAAACAATATATTTTTTCTAACTATAGTCTTTGTGTTGTATAATAGATCTCTTGAATTTATTCATCCTAATTGCTGTTAAAAAGCACAAACACAGCACAATAAAATATGTTTTATAATAATACCAATGAAAACAAGTCATGAAACAAATTAATATAGACGACAATGGGAAGAAGAGTTACATAGGGAATGGTGAAAAGAGCAATAAATAGATGAGTTTCCACTCATCTGGTTGATAAATAGTTACAAATAGAGTAAAACATTAATTTTGAAAGGCTAATTATTACAGGCACCTGTCTGTGTCTGGAACTCAAACGGGAGATGTAGATAGATGATTATAAAATTGTTTAAAAATAACTTTATGGCAAATGCAAACAACACGGGAAAGTATATTTTTGATTTGTGCTTTACGTATAGAAAAAATACTTTCTTGATTATTTTCCGAGTATTTTTCAGAGTATCTGTAACCACAAGTATGTCCACTTAAGGGTTGCAGTGCAAATTTATACTGCTGATATAGTTACAATGTTAAAATGGTCCTTTTTTTTTTTTTTAAAGTAGTGCCTTAAGGTCTTTTGCAGCAGAGAAGTACTTCATCTTTGAGAATCTGTGTCCTGGACTCATGCCTCACAAGATTCTCAAAGAGAGATAAACAAAACACATTTTCAGAGTTCAAATGTATAAAACATGTGTGCATAACAAGTTACTAGAATGAATGGCAGTGGACTCAACAACAAACTATGCTCCCCCAAATTTCAAATACTGAGATTCCTGAATACAGAATATGAATTGATAACATTAAATATGTTTAAGAAGATATAGAGAATTACTAACACATGTGTTAAGGTATGAGATTCTTTCACATGAATGAGTAAGAGAGTTTGAAAATAAGCTCATCAGTTAATGAGTTATAAAACACTGGGCTGAGAAATATTGGCAAACTGGAATACAAATCTGAATAAAGCATGGAAAAATATGAAACATAAAACTTGAACAGCCGGGCATGGTGGCTCACGCCTGTAATCCCAACACTTTGGTAGGCAGAGGTGGGCGGGTCACTTGTGATCAGGAGTTTGATACTCACCTGGCCAACATGGTAAAACCCTATGTCTACTAAAAATACAAAAATTAGCTGGGCGTGATGCTGGGCACCTGTAATCCCAGCTACTTGGAAGGCTGAGGCAGGAGAATCACATGAACCCAGGAGGCAGAGGTTGCAGTGAGCCCAGATCCTGCCACTGCACTCCAGCCTGGGTGACAGAGCAAGACTCTGTCTCAGATTAAAAAAAAAAAAATTGAAAGGTGTTTTAAATCACACAGAAACAAGACTGAAAATCATTATATGAGATGATGTCTATCTATCTATCTATCTATATCTATATCTATACACACACAAAAACATATGTGTATAAATACCGGTATATAAAGTAATAAAATATTAAAACTATAATAACTTGAATTTTTTTCACTGACAAAATACAAATGTTAATATAGAAGGCACAATAAATTCTAAAACATAAAAATATATCTACTAGTAAACATATTACAGATAAACTTCTAAACTCAAATATAAATAGAAGATTTTTAAAGTAACTAGATGAAGGGTGAAGATTTTATATATATATATATATATATATATATATATATATATATACACACACATATATATAAACATATATGACAAGTTATACATATATATGAATTTTATTAAACTTTTAAGTAATAACAATGCCAGTCAGTATATTGTTTAAAAAAGGATTCACAGTACAGTCAGAAATTAATTGTAAATACTTTAAACTTTGTATCACCTAAACTATTATTTTTAAATGATAAACATCAGAGAAAAATGAAGATATTTTCTGCAAAAGAAAAACTAAGTTTACAACTGACAAAACTTAAATAGAGGAAATTCCAAGAACTTCAGGAAAACAGAAACAGTCTTAGAAGGAAAGTCTGAGCTAAGGAAGAAATAATGAGCAAAGTAAATAGAATATACACAAATAATTTGAAAAGCAAACAAAAAATTAAATAAAAATGAATAAAACAAATGTAAGAATTTTAGCATTATCCAAACTCATAAAACTCAATTTAAATACTAGACAATAATGATATAAACAGAGTAACATTTGTAGGTTTTTAAATAGTCTAATGTCCTTTTTATGATTCAGAAAAGGACAAAGAATGTAAAACAATTTGGGATGTGTTAGGTACACTTGTAAATATATGATCTTTACGGCCTCAAAAATATGAATATAGTGTATAATTTTAAATTTTAGAAACTTAGAAAAATATTTTTTAAACATTTAAATAAAAGTAGTTGGAATTGGTAGAAACATTAATGCAGGAAAAAAACATTTAGAAAACACAAAAATGAAATGAACAAGTAATTTAATACCTACCATCTGGTCTATTTCTCTTCTGTAAACAGCTGATAAACTAAGTTTGCTACTTTAGCAAACAGATTTTCATAATAAATCTTTAAAAGTTAACCTTAAACTGCTTACAAAATTAAATAAAAAATTTAATTAAATAACCAGACAAATTAAATAACAACAACCCCAAGAAACAAAACTAGAAGTAAAAGTAGAGTTTTTGCCAGGCAAATTCCAATACATAGCAACTAAAATGAAAAACCCCTTAACAAGTTTAGTGTTTTCAACTGAACTTCAAAAAACTCTCAACAGAATCATTAGAGGTTTAATTCACCCAAAAGTTTAAAAATGTTATGTAATCAATAACATAGCTTCCAGTTGTTTAAAGAAAAAATTGATTAGACTCAGAAATTTAAATGAAGAGAATTATGAATCCACATTTTTTGAGAAATTTTAACATATGACTTTCTACAATTGACATGCACAATTTAAAACTTTCGAAATAAAACAAATAGTTATGAACAAATCATTTGAAATTATCCAACAAGCTACACATTGGTATTTAAATTAAAATTTATATATAAAATAGAAATCTCAATGATTGGAAATATGTTGTGGTAGATACATGCCAAAGTGTTTTTTTATTTTGGTTGGTTGGGTTTTTTTTGAGCTGGAGTCTCACAGTGTCGCCCAGACTATAGTGCAGTGGCGCAATTTCGGCTCACTGCAATCTCTGCCTCCTAGGTTCAAGCAATTCTCCTTCATCAGCCTCCTGAGTAGCTGGGACCACAGGTGTGCGCCACTATGCCTAGCCAATTTTTTTTGTATTTTCAGTAAAGACGGGTTTCAGCATGTTAGCCAGGACGGTCTCAATCTCCTTCTGATCCGCTTGTCTCGGCGTCCCAAAGTGCTGGGATTACAGGTATGAGCCACCATGCCCGACCCACTAAAGATTTTATGCAATGATTAAATCAGTATTGTTTTTAGGTACACAAGGAATATTTATAGAATTAGTGTTGTAGGCCAAAACCAGATTTCAGTTGACGTCAAAGTATAAATGTCATAGAGAATACGGTCTGTAAACATAACACAATTAATTTAGAAATCAATGGTAACTTTAAACAAAATTGTATATTTTCTACACTCAAATCTAACCGATGAATAAGTGGAAATTTTTTTTCTGATAAAAATTGGAGGAAAGCAGAACTACATAATATTAATAATATAATACCCCCTTCTTATATGCAGTTTTCCTTTTGGGTTTCATTTCCCTGAATTCAACCATGGTCCAAAAATATTTAGTTGTTAGGAAAGAGAAAAGCAGTGAGAGAGGTCACATTCACATAACATTTATTATACTATATGATTTTATTAGTAGTCATTGTAGTTTATCTCTCATTGTACCTAATTTATAAATTAAACTTTAGTATACCTATGTATGTATAGGGAGAAACATGGTACATATAGGATTCAGTACTATCTGTGGTTTCTGGTGTCTACTGGGGGGTCCTGAAACATTCCTACTGAGAATAAGCAGAGACTACTGTACTGCACATTAAAACCTATAAGGTAAAGATAAAATAGCCATTACATGTTTATACTGATTACATATTTTAGCTAAGAAGAAAGATTTATAATTACTAATCTAAGGCTTTAATCAAAGAAGTTAGAGAAAGAAAGCAGACTTTTCTTTCCGCTCAAAAAATAAAAGTTGGTAGAAAACAATGATTAAATCAGAAATTAGTAAAATAGAAGACAAAGATACAATGGAAATAAACATATGCAAGAGACAGCTATTTGAAAAAACACATAAGATAGATGAGTTTCCAGTATAGTTGACTAAGAAATAAAAATAGAAGACACAGATAATTGATTTTATAAATGAATAGATTACCTTAACATAGATACAGATAAGATTTAAACTTAATACAAGAATACTATGAACTGTCATATGCAAATAAATTTTAAAATGTATTTTAAAAGATATAGTCTAGAAAAATACATATAACATCAAATCCAGCTTCAGAAGATATAGATTATCTACATAATTTTATCTTTATTTTTTAAGTCAACATTCTTTTAAAATTCTACCCAAAAATTTAATAAATACCTAAAAATAAATCATTGAAAAAGTAGTTCCTGTTTTATGTAAATTTTTCCAGAGAAAAGAACAAGAAGGCCAAATATTCCTCATCTTATTTGATGAATCTAGTATTTAGTATTAATTTAATAAATCCCAATATGAAATATCATGGACCAATTTACTTGTAAAATAGATGCAAAATTGATAAAATACTAAGCAAAATGAATGCACCAACATACACATTTGAACACAAAATGTATACACATCTACATCAATCTTATATCATGTTAACTCTAAGTATTCAAGATACATTTATATTAGAAAATTTAGTATTACTATTAACCATGTAAAAAAGAAATTGATCATATTAATATATGCCCAAGTATGAGTAAGTATCTGCTCACTAAAAAATAAAAATTAGCAAACTAGTAACACTCTATTGAGAACATCTGTCAACTAGTGAATAGAATCCTGCAGAAAACACTTTGTGATGAAATATTAGATGCATTCCACTTAAAACCATGATATACACTGATACTCAATTCATGATTCAATTCATGATATACTGAATATCATGATATTTGATTCATGATATTCAATTCATGATATTCAATTCATGGATTCATGATACTCAATCCATATTTCCATTAAACAACGTGCTGGCAATTTCAAACATTACTATGATAATAAGTAAATAAATGATATAAGGACAGAGAAAAAATGAATGACACTACAACTGTTTTAGGAAATATACACTTGTCAATATAGAAAGCAGAATTAAACTTTAAATGTAAGATCAGGAGAGAGATCCAAGATGGCGGATTAGCAACAGCTCAGGAATGTATCTCCCAGTGAAAGCGCAGAGAGCGAGTGGACGCCACACTTTCAGACAAATTTTCGTTGCCCACAGACCGGGAAATTCCCAGTGGAAGAGCCACACGGGTCACCAGTGTGACTCTTTTGGCCAGCGCAGTGTGGCGCTTCTCGGTGCAGAGTATACGGGACTGGGTGCCCTTTGATCGGGCTTAGCTGGTCCCATCCCCACAAGGAGAACAGCTATTGGAAGCGCTGAGGACTGAGAGTTTCACACTAAGCACAGCTGAACCCAGGAAGGCCTAGCTCTGTGGGGAAAGGGTGTCCACCAAAGGAAAACTAAGAAACAGAAAAAACTTCATCACCAACAAGCCGGACGTCCACTCAGACCCAATCTGAAAGTCAGCAATTACAAAGACGACAGGTGTATAAATCCACAAAAATGGTAAGAAACCAGTGCAAAAAGGCTGAGAACACCCCAAATCAGAATGCCTCTCCTCCTACAGGGGATCGCAGTTCCTCATCAGCAAGAGAACAAGGCCTGACAGAGAATGAGTGTGATGAACTGACAGAATCAGGCTTCAGAAGGTGGATAATAAGAAACTTCTGTGAGCTAAAAGAACATGTACTAACCCAATGCAAAGAAACTAAGAACCTTCAAAGAAGATTTAATGAAATGCTAACGAGAATGGATAACTTAGAGAGGAATATAAATGAATTGATGGAGCTGAAAAACACAACACGAGAACTTCGCGAAGCATGCACAAGTTTCAACAGCCGAATTGACCAAGCAGAAGAAAG
>CAUYLG010002745.1:0-10506 GCA_963573385.1 Cacajao melanocephalus
ATTCACTTTGTAGGGACATGGATGAATCTGGAAACCATCATTCTCAGCAAACTGACACAATAACAGAAAACCAAATATTGCATGTTCTTGCTCATAGGTGGGGGTTGAACAATGAGAACACATGAGCACAGGGAGGGGAGCTATCCCTTAGCACTGGGTGGGGGGCTAAGGGAGGGACAGTGGGGGGTGGGGAGGTTCAGGAGGGATAACATGGGGAGAAATGCCAGATATAGGTGATAGGGGGAATGAGGCAGCAAACCACCTTGCCGTGTATGTACGTATGCAACAATCCTGCATGATCTGCACATGTACCCCAGAACGTAAAGTACAATTTAAAAAAGAAAAACGGTCCAGCAATGGGGCAGACTAAATTATTCACTCTGTGGTACTTTATTATAGCGGCACAAATGAACTAAGACAGTCTCTTCTTCTTTCTCCTTTTTTTCTTCCTTCTCTTTCTTCTTAGGAAATAAAACATAAGGACCAGGCACAGGGGCTCAGGCCTATAATCCCAGCACTTTGGGAGGTCAAGGCGGGAGGATTGTTTGAGCTAAGGAGTCTGAGGCTGCAGTGAGCTGTGATCGCATCACTGCACTCCTGGGTGACAGGGCAAGATCGTTTCTCTAAACAAAACTTAAAAAAATCAAACATTAGATAGAAGACTCTTTTATTCTTTTGTTGAACTTGAAATTTCTTTATAATAGTGTATATGGGAATGTTGATGAATGCATTAGGGTGGATAAACAACCATCAGTGTCTAAAACCGAAACATGATTTCTCTTTAATTATCTTTCTAGAAAACCCTCCAATATGTCAATTGCTTAGAATTCTGCTCTCCAAATGTTTTAATCCATCATTCCAAGGAGCCTAAATTGGCTCACCTGTCCCTCCTGGCTGTGTATGGATGTTTAGGGGGAGGTAACCAAGCTAGATGTCAGGAAACAAAGGAATCCTGTGGGCCTTGGAAATAAGGAGTCCTCTTACTCTTCCCTGGCCCTGTTTGCTTTCCAATCCATTCATGCACAGACTAGTTTTGAGTGGCTTGGCTAATAATCCTGTATATTTATACAGCGTTTGTCTTCAGGAGATCATATCACTTTACAGGCTTGAGGTCATTTATGAGCTCAGCCTTCCTAATGCAAAGGAATAGTCAAGAGAATTTTTATTTCATGGTGTTTTCTTGTGGAGAGAAAGGGAAAGTGACTTGTTCAAAGCAACATGAAAATCCAGGGTTTCCTCCAGATTTCTCTCATCAAAGCAGAGTGATCAAACTGTACCATAAAGGAGTCATGTGAGAGATGGGTAATTGAACACACACACCACACACACACACCACACACACACGAAGGTAGCAGACGTGGTTGCTTTTGCTGTTCGGGACCCATCTCTCTAGTTTTGGTAACAGTGCCTCAAATTTCTGAAGGAATGTACTTAGGTCATACTTGGTCTATTTGGGTCAGAAAATACAACCCTGGCCTGGTTAAGCAAGGTAATTTTGCCTCCTGATCATGATGACTGGCATGAGTCAGTGTTGTTCTGATCAGATATCAGCCCTATTTTTCAATATCAGCTTCATCTGTGATAAAGATGATATTTTGGTTTGTAAACCCAGACAATCTGAGATAGGTCTCAGTTAATTTAGAAAGTTTATTTTGCCAAAGTTGAGGACGAGCATCCGTGACACAGCCTCAGGAAGTCCTGGTGACATGTGCCCAAGGTGGTTGGGGCACAGCTTGGTTTTATACATTTTAGGGAGACATGAGACGTCAATCAATATATGTAAGAAGTACATTGGTTCTATCCAGAAAGGCGGGGACCACTCAAAGCAAGGAAGGGGCTTCCAGATCACTGGTAGGTCAGGGACAAATGGTTGCATTCTTTTGAGTTTCTGATAAGCCTTTCCAAAGGAGGCAATCAAAATATGCATCTGTGTCAGTGAGCAGAGGGATGACTTTGAGTAGAATGGGAGGCAGGTTTGCCCTGAGCAGTTTTCACCTCGAATTTTCCCTTTATCTTAGTGATTTTGGGGTCCCAAGATATTTTTCTTTTACACGTTTTCATATTGTTTCATTTCTGAAATTATTAAAACTGAAGCAGGAAGCAGCAGGTAATTTATTAGACCCCTTCAACCTCTCTCTGTTCCTTCCTCACTCCAGATAACATCCCATTCTTCCTCTCAGCATCCTTCCTGAATGCCCCATCACCTTTAAGTTAAGGTTGAAATTCCTAAGCAAATCAACTGTGAATCAGTGGGGTAATCAAATATCCCAAGCAGGATGGCTTCACACCAGTCTCACCCCAAGGCCATGGTTAAGCTGCTTTCAGCTTTTAAGCCTGGTGTCCAGACCCTTCCCATATATATTTTCCCTGTGTTCTAACATGTTTAATGGACTACTTGCTTGTTTCCCGATTGTCTCTTCCCTTCCCCTTCCTTCCCTTCCCTTCCCTTCCCTTCTCTTACCTCCCCTCCCCTCCCCTCCCCTCCCCTCCCCTCCCCTCTCCTTCTTTCTTGTGATCCTTCCCTTCTTTCTAGTGAAGTTTTGCTCTTCTTGGCCAGGCTAGAGTACAGTGGCACCGTCTTGGCTCACTGCAACCTCCGCCTCCCAGGTTCAAGCAATTCTCCTCTCTCAGCTTCCCAAGTAGCTGGGATTACAGGTGCCTGTCACCATGCCCTTCTAATTTTTGTATTTTTAGTAGAGACAGGGTTTCACCTTGTTGGCCAGGCTGGTCTTGAACTCCGGTCCTCAGGCCATCCACCCGCCTTGTCCTCCCAAAGTGCTGGAATTACAGGTGTGAGCCACTGCGCCTAGCCAAATGTGCCTTATTTTCATACCTCTGTGTATTTACAGGTTTCCTCTGCCTGGAATAATCTCCCCTCCTTTGGCTATCTAGAAAACTCCTCATTCCTCAATTTGCCCTTCAGAACTTGCACTCTCATTAGTTGCTCTGCACCCCGCAGGTGACAAAGTCTCTCTCCCTCTCAGTACCATCGTTTAGTGTAACTGTTGTTTGTCTTTGCTACCGTTTTATTCCTTTGTGTATTCCTAGCCTGGAACAAATGAGTTCAATTCAACAAACACGTTTTGTGTGCCCACATGTGTTACTCTCATGACCTGCAGAACTAAGAGGACTCATCTAGCTCCTCCATCAGTAGGAATAGGTATAACCCTCCTGTTGCAGAGATGTTACTACCTTTGCCCTGTCTCCAAACTCCTTTCTCTTTAAAATCCACGCTGTATTTTTTTTAAGCATAGATGCTCAATAATGTCTACTTAAATGGAATTGAATTCTATTTCATGTTGTTCATGTCAGGCTGGCAGCTTTATCTGTCAGAGTCTTTGGAATTTATATTTTGTTATCCGGAATACTCAGTATCCTTCTTAGCTTTGAATAGGGTCATTGGCCTACATCTTAGCTTCCATAGCCTCTCCCGTTAGACTCTAAGCTCTTTGAAGACAGAGACTATGTAAGTACCCTCCACGGTGCTACGAGGTTGCTTAGACGTTGGCATCCAGGAGGTACTCAAAGCATGTTTGCTAAGTGGTTCTTGAATGGATGAATGATACTAGTTTCTGTCTCGATCAGAGGTAGACATCTATGAAGACTGATGGAATCTGGGAGAGAGGTTGTTTCTTGGCTTGCCACCCTGCAAAGTCACTGAAAATTGCAGACAGAAAAGGGAGAGAAAGCAGTGAGTGATCCAGAGATAAGCTTTATCTTTCCTCCCAATATTTTGATCCCACGTGACTTGTGTGTCAAGCAGGAAAATCCTTAGAGTTTTTGGACTTGGATGGTGCATTTTCCACTGCAAGTTGAACTCTGTTTTTACATTTTCTTGTCATTTCAGTGGGAATTAGGGAGAAAGTCACATGTGCCTTCTCAATCTAGTATCCCTCTGTCTCTTTTCTTTCTGTCTTTTTTTTTTTTTTCAAGACAGGGTCTTGTGCCCGGCTGGAGTGCAGTGGCATGATCACAGCTCACCTCAGTCTCTACTTCCCAATGCCCAGCTAATTTTTTTGCATTTTTAGTAGAGACAGGATTTCACCATGTTAGCCAGACTGGTCTTGAACTCCTGACCTCAGGGGATCTGCTCAACTCGGCCGCTGGAATTACAGGCATGAGCCACTGCAACCAGCACAATCACTTTACATTTTTGCCATCATGGCATACTTAAATTTACAAGGGCAGTGAATATATTTATTTTGGTGCCCTTTTATTACTTAGTGCTTGGGGTGGATCACCTGAGGTCAGGAGTTCAAGACCAGCCTGGACAACATGGTGAAACCCCGTATCTACTAAAAAATACAAAAATTAGTTAGGTGTGATGGGGGGTACCTGTAAATTCAGCTGCTCGAGAGGCTGAGACAGGAGAATCACTTGAACCTGAGAGGCAGAGGTTCCAGTGAGCTGAGATGGTACCACTGCACTCCAGTCTGGGTAGCAGAGCAAGACTTTGTTTCCAAAAAAAAAAGAACATGCTCAGAGTCTCCTTGTCCACACAGGGAGATGGAGGCCAGTGCGTGTGGCTTGCCCCACACTGACAGCAGCATAGAAACGATGAGCATGGCAACATGTCTGCTTTCATAGTTACCTTCTCAGTACCTGGGGGACAGGTAGAGACAGGAGTTGCTGTCTTTCAGGGCCACACTTAGTTAGTTCCATGAAAGTTTCCTAGGTACACAGAGGGTGTCAGTTCAGGCACAAAGGTGGCCTCCCAAAGCTGACCCCCTCACCCCCCCTGGACCTGTGTGTATGGCTGGCTTCCTGCTCCCCTGCTGGGGAAGAGGCTGTTGTTTGTTGTGTTTCTAAACAGTGCGTTCAGGGCCGGCTTCCCCAAGAAGGAATCTACTCCATCGTGACTTGGATCTAGAGGTCTATTTATTCTTCCACCTCTATACTTTAATATAATTTTCATAACTGAAAAGGTAATGTAAGGAGATTAAGAAGAATATTAACCATACTCTAACAAAACAACTTGCTTGGTTTTTTTAGTACATCACCTGCCACCTGAATAGATCACTTTACTTTTTTTTTTTTTTTGAGACAGAGTCTCACTCTGTAGCCCAGGCTGGAGTGCAGTGGCAGAATCTCATCTCACTGCAACTTCTGTCTCCCTGGTTCAAGCGATTCTCCTGCCTCAGCCTCCCGACTAGCTGGGACTACAGGCATGTGCCACCACACTCGGCTAATTTTTTGTTTTTAGTAGAGATGGTGTTTCACTGTGTTGGCCAGGATGGTCTTGATCTCCTGAGCTTGTGATCTGCCTGCCTCGGCCTCCCAAAATGCTGGGATTGCAGTACAGGCATGAACCACTGTGCCCGGCCCAATCACTTTACATTTTTGCCACTGTGGCATACTTCAGTCTACAAGGGCAGTGAATATATTTATTTTGGTGCCCTTTCATTAGTTGGTGATCGGGACAATACCCGATACATACATGTGGCCAATAAATGATCTTTGAATGAATGCTATTTTTTTTTTCTTTTGAGACAGAGTCTTGCTCTGTCACCCAGGCTGGAGTATGGTGGCATGATCTTGGCTCACTGCAACCTCTGCTGCCCAGGGTTCAAGTGATTCTCCTGGCTCAGCTTCCCGAGTAGCTGGGATGACAGGCACTCGCCACCTTGCAGGGCTAATTTTGTATTTTTAGTAGAGATGGGGTTTTACCATGTTGGCCAGACTGGTTTCGAACTCCTGGCCTCAAGTGATCCACCCGCCTTGGCCTCCCTAACTGCTAGGATTACAGGTGTAAGCCAGCACACCCGGCCTGAATGCTATTTTTTAATGTACTCTTTTCATTGGGTGTAACAGGAACATTCCCTATGCTCCTATAGCATAAACAATTGTAATTTTTAATGTTCCATACCGGCACAGAATCGTAATTTATTAAAGGGTTCATTTAGTTTGAATTTTGGCTGTTTCCTTTGTTGTTTTTACTGTTGATAATATTATCATAAAAATTTGCATACACATATTTTAGCACCTTTCGACTTAAGTGCCTTAGAATGAATTCCCAAGAATGGAATTATTGCATTTAGGAGGTGTGGACAATTTTATGGTTGTATGTATATTTCTTAAGGGTTTGCCCTCTCTACAGAACATATTCGTGCATCTCTCTCTAAATGTGTCCTAGTTAACCATGAAAGACACAGGGGCCATTTCCAAAAGCCCCTAACTGAGAAACTCTTTGAAGGGCCTGAAGACATTCACTGGAGGCCAGAAGCACTAGCGACCATCTCGGTTAGGCAAACAGAGTAAATCTTCTGGTTTCTGAGTAATATAATAGATTATCAACAGAAATGATGCCTTTCCCCTTAGGTCCTGAGACAAAATCCAAAAATGTGTCCTACCATCATGCAAAGTCTCTGAGAGGCGGCATAGCTCCAGACAGTTCTTGCTTTGATATGAAATGAAACTGTGTGATCATCTACAGATGCAAGAAAAACATGTCCTGCACTTTCTGTCTGTCTAATTGTGGCAGCTGAGATTGAATAGAGGAATACAAGGATAAAAAAAAAAGAAAGAAGCTGTGTGATCATAAAGCCTAAGTGAGACCTCTATTAATAGCTTTGATTGCTTCTCTAACAAACTGTCACAAACTTAGTGGCTTAAAACAATGCAAGTTTATTACCTTACGTTTAGGTTGACATGGGCCTACAAGGGTCTCATCAGCCACAAGGCTATATACTGTTCTGGAGGCTCTAGCGGGATTCTGCTTCTTTGTCGCTTCCAACTTGCAGAGACCACCCTTGCCACTTCCAGCTTCCAGAGATCATTCCTTGGTTGCTGCTTGGCGGCCTTCCTCCATCTTCACAGCCAGCAGTGGTCAACTCTCTCTTCCTAAAGCCTGGAAAGTCCTCAGATGTTAAAGGACTGATGTGATTACATTGGGCTCACCTGGGTAGTCCAAGATAATCTCCCTGTTTCAATGTCCTTAACCTTAATCAATCTGTAAAATCTTCTTTGCTATGTAAGGTAATGTATGATAGGTCTCAAGAGTTAGATCAGGGACATGCATGGGAATGAGAGAGGTGGGGAGAGGGATTATTCTGGCTACTACAAGACCTAAAGTGGGAATGTATTTTTTTAATTAAAAATATATGCATCCTAAGAATGACATAATAGATTTCGGGGACTCAGGGGGAAAGGGTGGGAAGGGCGTGAGGGATAAAAGACACAAGTTGGGTTCGGTGTCTACTGCTCAGGAGATGGGTGCACCAAAATCTCACAAATCACTACTGAAGAACTTACTCATGTAACCAAATACCTTACTCATGTTCTTAATAACTTGTATAACTTAATAACTTGTAAGCAAATAACTTACCCATGCTCCCCAAAAACCTATAGAAATAAAATATATATATATATATGCATCCATGGAACATATAACATGATTTATCCACTTACAGAACAAGTGACTAGATGGGCTGAGTCAAGTAGAAAAATCAGTATGCACTCGGAGAACTCTTCATCCTCTGGGTGCGTTGAGAGAAAGCTCTCTGGGATACCATGCAGGCTGGTTGTCCATCACCTGTGACCCCAGGGCCAGGCCTGCCTTTCTTCTTCAAGCTTGGCACATCTGCCTGCCACTGTGGGAAGGTGGGGCTAGGGCAGAGGCATGACATGGCATGACATCAGGCAGAGAGAGGGGATGAGAGCAGGAGCCAGGCCCTCAAGGTGGATCTGCGGAGGCTGTCCCTGGTTCCTAGGCCCCGTTTTGCAGGGCGTCCTTTTGCAAGGACATCTTCCTGCTTGGTGGGCGTCATCCATCTACCTCCCTAGGCTGTTGGATTTTGCTTGCCTAGATCTTGTATGTAGCAAAAGTTCCCCTGGAGAGGCTACGTGATGAATGACTCTGCCACAGTTGTAGAGTGTGTGTGTGTGTGTGTGTGTGTGTGTGTGTGTATGTGTGTGTGTGTGGTGTCTTGGAGTTGCAAGACCTGATGAGCTGAGGCTTTTTTTTTTTCCACTTGTGACTAACATGAATGGAAATATAATACAGACAAGGATAAGGACAGCATCTCTCCCAGAAGCCTGGAAGTTGAGGGTATGGGTGGAGAGAGGCCACTGAGCTCTGGGATATAGATGTGAGCGCAACAGCGGCAGCAAGTGGCTTTCTTCTGGGATGTTATGATGATGGGTTCTGACCTGGGATTCAGGACCCATTGTATTTGACTCTCAATCCCAGCTCTTCTTTGATTGTGAATCCCAGCTTTTCACGAATCATGAACGCATGTTGGCACCAGATCCTTTGAGCCCTCCAATGAAGCCTCAGACTCACCACTAGATGGTGTCCGAGCTCATGCTCTCCGCCGCGGCGCAGCAAGACACCAGGAAGCCATCCAGAGGTGCCTCTGTGACCTGGGACAGGGAAGTGACAAGAGTTCTACCGGATCAGACACAGCCACTCCTGCCCCTGTTTTGCCTGATTCCCTTGGAGTACCCATCAGGACTAAACTAGGAAGTTTTTGCTCCTTTGTTCCCTGGATCCAATCCTAGGGAAGATATGGTCCTTTTGTTGTTTCTGGGGACTCCCAAAAGGAAGCAGGCACCTTCTCCAGTAAAAACTCTCATGCCTGTAATCCCACCACTTTGGGAGGCCGAGGTGGGCAGATCACGAGGTCGGCAGATCACGAGCTCTGGAGTTCAAGACCAGCCTGGTCAACATGGTGAAACCCTGTATCTACTAAAAATACAAAAATTAGCTGGGCGTGGTGGTGGGTGCCTGTAATCCCAGCTACTTGGGAGGCTGAGGCAGGAGAATTGCTTGAACCCAGAGGTGGAGGTTGCAGTGAGCCGAGATTGCAGCATTGCACTCTAGCCTGGGCGACAGAGGGAGACTCCGTCTCAAAATAAATAAAAATACATAAAAATAAATAAAATAAAAATGTATGACATTGTCTGTTTATATTTAAGTTTATAGCTCCTCAAACAGGGCTCTGTTTCTCAAATTCTGACATTCAAGAGGCAAGTTTACATCTGAATTGTTTGTTGATTATAGGCTGTTTGTCAGATTCTAGAAGTTTTTATGGGAAGAAGAGGACTGATTTTGCAACAGGAAAATTATTATGTCTAGAAGGCAACCCTGGGAGCCAGTGAACCTCATGAAAACTTCAAGCTTCTAAGTATGAAAAAGGAGCCCCAAAAGGGAAGTGAAAGGACACAGAAGACAACACTTAGCTACTACACCATTTGGTGGATAATTTCCTCCTCAGGGTATGAATAACTCATAGAATTATAATCTGGAAGCTACCTTAAATGTGTTGTGGCTTGATCGCGCACCCAGTATAGGAATCTTTATATTATATCTTTAACCAAAGGCATCCAAATCACAGCTTAAACACATTCAGGGATGGGAATTCATTCCCTTAGAAGAAAGCCCATTTCTTCATTAGACAGTTCTAGTTGTCATCATTCACCCCAAATTTCTTCTAGCTCCCCTCATAGGTGCTAGTTCTGTGAGTTTCATCCCCTCCCAGAGGTCAGTTCTTCACATTGCCAAGAGCTGCTATTATATCTTCTGTTGGAAATAGATGCTCGGTGCTGCAAAGAAAAATTAGCACTGTGACAAAGGATCCTTCAGCAACTCAATTTTTACTTCCTGCACTGCAGGAAGGGTACTTTCACTAGCTATCTTGCCACAAGAGTACAAAGAACAAAGGAAAATCAGACACATTTATCTCTTTCGCATTTGAGGTCGTTGTTACTGCTGTGTCTGATCTCTGTTGGCTGGAGCCAGACTTCACAATCTAAACTAAAATCTGATTGGCTAACAACTTAAAACTTTTCTAAACAGGTAAAAGCAGCGGAGAGCTGGGACATGCCTGTGAACATGTCCAGCACAGATATTTTGATTAAAGTACAAGGACATAGAATGTACTATGTGCCTGTAAGCATGGCCTATCTAACAGGTACATAGGATAGGGCTTAACAAAGTTATTAGCACACTTATTCTTTAACAAGAAAGGCAACTTTAAAAAGGAACTTTTCTGCTTCCCACATCTTCCTTAACTTTTTCTCCCCAAACGTTCCCGCTACCTTCAAATACTTGTCAAGTGGCTCCTTGCCCCTCGTAGACCACCCTGTTTGGAACAAAAGAAGCGTTATGGGGGCATCTTGCCCCTCGGCTTCCTGGCTACACCATGACATGGCACTAGATGGTGCTGTGACCATGGCCCCACCCTGGTACTCAGGAGTGACTTGAGGGTTCCCCTAAGAAGCCAGTGCCAACCTCATCTTGCCTCGTATCCCTGTCTTCCTCAGTGACCAGCAGAAGTCCAAATGCAGCCTCTGGAGTGACTCAGTATCACCTTCACTCTCGTCCCTGACCTATGCATCTGTCTGATGAGGGTATCCTCCGATGTTATGCCTGTCCAGTATCCTGGATTCTCCTCTTTTTTTTTTTTTTTTTTTTTGACAACTTTCCTGGGCAGTGTTAATTGGTCTTTCCTTTTTGCTCTCTTAGCCCTGGTGCATTTCTTTATTATAACTTTTACCAATGTCTAT
>CAUYLG010002746.1:0-24546 GCA_963573385.1 Cacajao melanocephalus
CAGTATTCTGCAGAAATCATGCATCAACACTCCCCTTTTCCTCAGCTCAACAGCCTCCAGGTAAAAGGTGAAACGTGTATGGGCTCAAGCTCAAAATGGCCATGGTACAGCTAAGCACTGTGAACGGGAGCGATCCCCACACAAAACTAAAAATCTAGAACTGATTAGAGGTAGCCAGGCATTAAGCAGGGGTAGGGACAGGAGGAAAGCAGATATATTAAAAAAATTGTAGATGAAAGATCTTATAGAAACTTAGGTCCGAGTTTAGAAACCTGCAAATTAACTGACATACTGGAAGAAGCTTTATTTACATATGTGCAGGTGCATTTAGATGAAGAGGCCCACTGAATAACTAGAGATAAGGGCTTATATACCAACTTAATAGCAGGAAGGGAATGAGGAGAAATGCCTTCTATGGGAAGAAAAAATGAAGTTTTTTTTTTTTTTTGAAAGAAAAATGGGCTTTCAGAGGAACAAATGGTAGGTATGATCGTTTGTGATAATGTTTATTTATGCAGGTTCAAGTAGTCTTTCTCCTTGTTGACTGCAAAATTACCCCAGGAAGGGGATTTATGACAGCCTCACTCTGTTTCCTTCCTGAATGAAGCTTCCTAGAAATACTAATTTATGACAGCTTCATTCTCAGAAGGCTTGGCCTTTAATCAGATAAAGAAAACTCCAAACAGGTCTCTTTCTGTATCTGCTAAATCTCAAATGTCTTCAGTTTAAAATAATCTTCCTACTATATGCATGAGTAGAAGCAGATCCCATTAAAATCAATGTAAAAAATCATGCTGTAGAAAAGACATGTAATTAACCTAAATGCCCATCGGTGGTTGACTGGAAAAGGAAACGTGGTATGTACATACCATGGAATACTACACAGCCATAAAAAGAACAAAATCATGTCCTTTGCAGCAACATGGATGAAGCAAGAGGCCATTATCCTAAGTGAACTAATTTAGGAACAGAAAGCCAAATACTGCACGTTCTCACTTACAAGTGGGAGTTACACAATGAGTACTCATGGGCATAAAGAAGGGAACAATAGACACTAGGGCCTACTTGAGGGTGGAGGGTGGGAGGAGGAGGAGGATTAAAAAAACTACCTATTGGTACTGTGCTTATTACCTGGGTAACAAAAGATTCTGTACACCAAACCTTTGTAACACACAATTTACCTATGTAACAATCTTACACATGTACTTCTAAACCTAAATTTAAAAGAAAAGAAAAAAAATCATGCTGGACTAGGCAACCAAATAATAAGAATATGTATTTTTAAAAGTTGGCTGGGTGCAGTGGCTCACGCCTGTAATCCCAACACTGGGAGGCCAAGGCGGTTGGGTCACCTGAGATCAGGAGTTCGAGACCAGCTTGACCAACATAAAGAAACCTTGTCTCTACTAAAAATACAAAATTAGCCAAGTGTGGTGGCACATGCCTGTAACCCCAGCTACTCAGGAGGCTGAGGCAGGAGAATCGCTTGAACCTGGGAGAAAGAATTTGCAGTGAGCTGAGATCACGCTATTGCTCTCCAGCCTGGGCAACAAGAGGAAAACTCCAAGAAGAAAAGAAAGGAAGGGAAGGAAGGGAAGGAAGGGAAGAAAGGGAAGGAAGGGAAGGGAGGAACAGAGGAAGGGAGGAAGGGAGAAAGGGAGGGAGGGAGGGAGGTAAAGAAAAGAAAGAAAAAAAAAGAAAGAAGGAAAGAGAAAAAAAAGAAAGAAGGAAGGAAGAAAGAAAAATAAAGAAAAGAAAGAAAAGTTATATTGGCTGGGTGCAGTGAGTGGGTCAAGCCTATAATCTTAGTACTTTGGAAGGCAGAGGAGAGCTGATCACCTGAGGTCAGCAGTTCAAGACCAGCCTGGCCAACATGATGAAACCCTGTCTCTACTAAAAATACAAAAATTAGCCAGGCACGATGGTGTGCACCTGTAATCCCAGCTACTCGGTAGGCTGAGGCATGAGAACACTGAACCTGGGAGGTGGAGGTTGCAGTGAGCCAGCATTGCTCCACTGCACTGCAGCCTGGGTGATAGAGTGAGACCCTATCTCAAAAATAAAAATAATAAAAAATAAAGTTATATCATGTATAATAGTATTCAAAATAGGAAGGATCCTGGGGATAATACTACTAAAAGATGTATGGCCTCCAAAAATAAAAATGTAAAACTTTATTTAAAAATTATGTCATTTATAATAGTATTCAAAATAGAAAGGATCCTGGGAATAACACTAGTAAAAGATGTGTGTGGCTTCCAAAAATAAACATGTAAAATTTTATTAAGAAAATTTAAAATACTTGAGTAAGTTGAGACATATAACATAAGAAAGGATTAAAGACTTGAAATCAACTCTCCCTGAATTTCTCTATAGATTCTGTGCTGTCCCAGTGAAATCCCGACAGGTATTTTTTTGCTGTTGTTGGTAGTCTACAGGTCGCCATGTTCAACAAGGCTAAATGACACTAAATATTTGGAAATGCAAAGGGCCAATGGCCAAGTAACCCTTGCATCTGAAGAACAAAGCGAGAGGACTTGCTAGTCCAGATACAAAAGTTTATTTAAATAAAGCTGCAATAATGAATACAGTGAGGTACTGTTGGAGGAATAGAAAAATGAACTAATTTAGAGCCCCTAAAATAAACTAACATATACATGGACAGAGAGCACAGCCATCGGGAAAAGGTAGCATTCATTTAAATGGGTGCTAGGGCAATTAAGTATCCATATAAAACATAAATCTTGGGTCCTTAATTTATACCATACCAAAGAATCAATATTAGGTTATTTAGAAATCTGAAAACGGGAAACAAAATACAAACACTTAGAAGATAATATTGGACATCTATTTATAACTTTGGGGAAGAATGTTTTAAACAGGACACAAAAGCACAAACCAAAGACTGATACATTTCACTACCTTAAAAGTAAAACCTAGTCATCAAAGAACACCATACAAAGAGTGAAAAGAAAAGCCTCAGTTTGGAAAATGATATTTGTACCATGTATAAACCACAAAGTTCTAGTATTCAAAGCCTATAAATGATATCTACAAATCAACAATGAAAAGGCACACAACTTAATAAAAAGCATCAAAAGTCTTAAAGAGGAAATCCAAGTGGTGTGGTTGATAAACATATGAAAGGTCTCAAATTCTTTAGTAACAGGAAAATGCATATTTTAGCCAACGTGAAATACACACCCAGATTGGCAATTATTAAAATAACAAGGGTTACAGAGCACATGAAACAAAAGCAGCTCTCATGCACTGCTAGTATAAGTGTAAACTGGCTGAAAACAAACAAACAAAAAAAACAGGAACACAGTCTGGCTTCATCTTATCAAGATCAAGAAAGGCAGATATAATAATGTAATTAAACTTCTAGATGCAGCACCTCTGAAACTGAGTAGATGTTAACCAAATGAAATATATAAGGATATCAGGGTCAGGTGTGGTGGCTCATGCCTATAATCCCAACACTGTGGGAGGACAAGGCAGGAGGTTTGCTTGAGGCCAGGAGTTCAAGACCAGCCTGGGCAATATAGGAAGACCCTGTCAGAAAGAAAAGAAAAGAAAAGAAAAGAAGGAAGGAAAGAAGGAAGGGAAGGAGAGAGGGAGGGGAAAAAGAGAGAGAAAGAGAGGAAAGAAAGGGAGAAAGAAAAGAAAGAGAAAAAAAGAGAAACAGAGAAAGAGAAGAAAAAAAGAAAAAAGAAAGAAGGAAGGGAGGGAGGTAAGGAGGGAGGGAGGAAGGGAAGAGGGAGAGAGGAAGGGAGGGAGGGAGGGAGGGAGGGAGGGAGGAAGGAAGGAAGGAAGGAAGGAAGGAAGGAAGGAAAGAAGGAAGGAAGGAAGGAGCAAGTCAGACATAGTGGTGCACACCCGTAGTCCTAGCTACTTGGGAGGCTGAGGTGATAGGATTGCTTGACCCCAAGAGGTCCAGGCTGCAGTGAGTTATGACTGCATTGCTGCACTCCAGCCTGGGCAACAGAGTGAGACCTGGTCTCAAAAAAAAAATTATTTTACCTCTTTGTAAAGGGGGAGATAATATATTTTCAGGAGGCTTGAATACCTCTATGTTTTATTTTCTAAAAGATCTGGAACAAGTAAAGCAGACTTTAAAATTTCATAAAGCTGAGTGATGGTTAGGCTAGTCATGGTTATATTATTTTCTCTTTGTATTTTATGTTTTTTTTAAAAAACTACCAACAAATAATTAGTTTTACCAACATTTTCTTGACTTGACTGAAATAAACAGGTTTTTTTGACATTGTCTATAGGTTTCTCAACAGCTAGATTTCTTAGTCAAGATGCTTGGCTGTTAAAAAAAATACTATTTTAGAGTAAAATAAATTTAAGTTGGAAACTTTTAAATTGAGTAACTTTAAGTGATTTACGCATAGAACCTTTTCTGTAATGGCCTGAACAGAGCAATCATTGTTTGTAGGAACTATGGCTTTCTGCATTAATGTGAATTGATCATAGAATGAATTATTCCTCACTCAATTTTAATTAAATCAAAAATTACATAAAAATATAAAGTTTTAAAATCCACCTTATAAACAAAGTAATTTAATTTTAAAACTGTAATAAACCAAGTAACTCATCTATACTATATGGATCTAAGAATCTTTTCAGGTATTTACTGAGAATTCTTCTCTAGGATTAAATAAATTTGCTGATGTCACCTGTTGACTTCAAACTGAAATTATATTGATTAATCTGAATTTAACTGCAACTCTTTCAACACACTGATCATGAGTTATTATCTTACCATTTCAAAGTACACACTAAGTGAACTTGCTCACATTTCACTAATTTCAGTGAACTCTCAGGGATTACTGGACAGGAGAAAGAAGAAATCCTATCAAAGGCTAATTAGTTCCTTAAATTTCACCACAGATCTCATGAAATAATTGTATATTTTCTTCCAAAGTCTCACATAGAAAAAAAAACATAAATCCAGCAGTCTATCAATAAATTCACTGAATTCACAGTAAATTATACAAACACATTGACATCAGTTAAGTTGTCAAATGCAATTTACATCATTTAAAAGTCACCCAGGATCTGAGTTTTAAGAGTTAAATATTACTTGTAAAACAGGTCATAGTGTTAATGTGCAGGATTTGCTGATCTATATGTAAATGCAATATGCTTTCCGTTCAAAATTTTGTGTGAATTTGATCATCTCTAATTGCCATAAATTAGAGATTTGATTGATCTAATTATACATAAATTTGAAAGGAATTTGAGAATTTAATCTTGAAAATAAAATCCAGAAATACACATTCCCACATCTAAACAGTCACTAAATACATGAGGAACCACAAAAAGAACTTCTAATTTCCCTCTAAAATTAACTTTCCCTGAACTTGCTATTCATATAAGCAGAGAAATGTAATTTAATAAAAAATAATTAAAGAAAAAATGTCTTGAAAAACATCCAAATTTGAACTCAATAAAGTACTAAAACTTCAGTGACTTTTGGTTGAAGCCTTTGCACTCCCAGTGAACCCTATAAAAACACATTTTCTCTAGTGGGTATACAAATTGCAGTTTCCCTTCTTCCTGACATTTCAGTTAACACTGGACTTCTTTGACCTCAAAATAGTTTCAGAGTGAAATATCCCTTGGCTTTAGAATATGAGAAAAGCCCATTCCTAAACATTAAAGTTAATTAGAATTCATTGTTCCCTTAGTAAATAAGCAGACTTCTTTTTTAATCAAACGGGCTCTTAGAGAACTCAATATAAAAACCTCATAATGTATTACTCAATTGGACTTTCATTGACCTCTTAACATTTCTAAATTGGGCTTCCATTCACTTCATTTTTTTTTCTAGAAAAATCATAAAAAATATCACTATTGTGAATTTCAAGATGATATTTTTACAAACACAAGAAAGCCTTATAAAACTTTAAGGTCAACGGGGAGGCTCAGTCTGTAATCCCAGTAGTTCAGGAGGCCTAGGTGGATGGATTCCTTGAGGGCAGGAGTTGGAGAACAAAGAGAGACCCTGTCTCAAATTTTTTAAAAAAATTCTTTTTTTGGAACAACTAAGAGGTAATAGAAAACCCCAGAATACTCAAAAGGCACACTGTCACAAATCTGTTTATTTAGATTATGCTTCATAAGCCCTGCAAAATCTTAAAAACCTCTATTTTGCTTTCAAATAAAACTTTTATTCATCTCACATCACAAATGAGATATGAAGGAAAAAATTCAACTGATCTTCAATTGAGTACTTGTCAATCTCAAATTGTGACTGACAAGGTGGCTTGAAATTTTTTTCTCTATATATTTGCATATTCAGTGTGCGTGGATTTATACAAGGGAAAACAGCAATAGCCATCGAATAAATAACGGAATAAATAAACAGAAGAAATCATACTGAACAGAATATCAACATGTTTGATTAAAACTGCTGTTTTTGTCCAAATGTACCTGGATTCTCTTCAATGAATTTACATTTAAGTAATCAATATACACCAAGTATTATGCTAGTATCTGGAGAACCTGAAATGTCTTTTTCTTGACCAAATCTGAACCCTGATTATGTTTAATTATGAGAGAGAAGTGGCACTGTCAGACAATACCTCATGTTAGAAAAAAACAATCAGCTCTAGAAAAAAGATGATCCTCTTGAATGTATTTTAAGTAGGTATTTATTTTTAAATTGCTATTTGTGAATCTAGACTTTTCTTGTTTTAGATCTCTTTTTAATATGGTAATTTACATGTGAATTGCACCTATTCAGAAATATTTAATCTGCTTTTATCTTTAGTGTTAATGTAATAATTCTTACTCTACTATTTTGCACTTAGTATTCACTAAATAAACTTGAATCAATTCCCACTTGTGTTGATTTATGCAGTTCCATTGTAGCTATCTGTACCTGCTTCTTTATGGAAGACCATCTATCAACAGACAAATATACACACACAAATATTTTTGTAAATAAAACCTGCCTTACTTCCTAAAACCCCCTCTGATTGTGATATTATAGGTTTAGAGTTTACAGGAAAATTGTCTTGTTTTAATCTTTGTTTCCCTTTGTACATGGTATATTCACTGGTGAGGTGCCAACTGAGCACTTTTTCTGTACTCAGTCACCTGACCTTACTCTACGCTGAAAACGGGGGAAAAAAACAATGCAAAGGAGAAAAAAATTGGGAGAAGCAGAGAGAATCCAAAAGAGAATGAAAAGTTGAGGAAAGAAAGTTTGCTCTACGTATGCAAACTACTTTTGACAATTATTACTCTAAAATAATTTTCTGTACCAGCAGTTCAGCAAGTACACCTTCTTGAAAGTTTTCTGTTAAAAACCTGAACCAGCCTGGGGATAATTCTTCCTAGACGCTCCAGTCTGTCTGTCCAACCTACCCAGATTTACTCTTACTTTTTTCTCCAACCGTTGCCTATGCAGACAAACGCAACAGTTCTCAACATCTGGTTTTTTACCTTGCTGCTCCATATCACACGAAACACATGTAATACTTCCACTTCAGAAGCTGGATTTAATATACTTTCAGATGTAACCAGCACAATCAACCCATGTATACAGTTACTAACCTATCCTTGCAAAGTAACCTACAGAAATAAATTCACTGGATTGTGTAATTTCCTAACTTGGAGTATTTTAATTCCATTCAGAAAGTGTCTCAAATTACACTTTACATATGTAAGGAGGGCTCCATTTTCAAATGCATGCATTTTAAAACGATCTTTATGCTATTTAAAGTTTAATCTCTATTCATGACTTTTTTTTCTTAACATGGTCATTTTTCTTAACACGATCAAAACGCTGTGATTCCAGCAAGCGAAGAGCATTCAGATCAGCTGATGAGAGCACTGCAAAATAGTCGCAGCTATCCCATCCCCAGAATGTGCCAGAAATAGTAGAGAAATGTTTCAGCCTAAAGAGGGAAAAAAATCCAAATAAAATCACAAATCCCTTTCCCTCCTTTTCATCCTCTTTCAGTTCGGCTTTGCTTGCACAAGAAACAGCTGCCTCCCCTTGCGGAATTCGGAAGCCGAGCGCATTTCAAAACAGCTTCTGTAGCCGCAATTTTTCTCAGGATCTTACAGAATAGATTTCAAAAGTTTTAATTAATTCAATAAAAAGAGCAGCTAAACTTAGGAGTCAATTGGTCGCTCGGTTAGTGCAATACGCAGGACGACAGGAAATGCCACGGACTCGACTAAGACCGAGACGACCGGAAGTCGCTGCGGCGAGCACTTCCGGTACCGGCCGTAAAAGCAGTCTTACCAGAAGGAAGCGGAAGTGAGGCCAGTAGACCGCTCAGGATTCCTGGAGTCACTCCGTACGGAACCGTTTTTCTCTCCTGGGTGTGTAATTTAGGAGGTGGAAATTTTTGCAGTCTCCGAAATTACGCGTCAGCTTCAACAGATGTCTAACTGTGCGGATGATGGTGACAGCCAGTGGTGTTTTGTTTGTTTTGGGACAGGGTCTCGCTTGTCGCCCAGGCGGGAGTGCAGTGGCGTGATTTCGGCTCACTGCAGCCTCCGCCTTCAGGGTTCAAGCGATACTCCTGCTTCAGCCTTGGAGTAGCTGGGATTACAGGTGCCCGCCATCACGGCTCCGCGAATTTTTGTATTTTTGGTAGAAACGGGGTTTCACCATGTTGGCCAAGCTGACTCCCGATCAGGTGATCCACCTGCCTCGGTCTCCCAAAGTGCTGAGATTACAGGCGTGAGCCACTGCGCTCGGCCTTCGGTCTTCTTGATTGCCATTAGTTGCAGCAGCTTTGAAATGAGAATAAAAACCTTTATGAATTTAATACATGCTGGCACTGTATTTCTTCCTTTAATTTGAAGGGGACTCAAAAAAGCTCCCTTAAAGAAAGACATGGTCTGGCTCCTAACCACATCTGTTTTTCCTACTGGCTTAGAAAATTCACATTGCAAGGAGCTACTATCATCTTCTAGTTTAGAGAACTCCACTATATTGTGCATGCTGTTCTCTCTTCATGAATTGCTGTTTGCTCCTTCTTTGCCTATCCATCTTTGCCATTTTTTCAGGGAGGCCTTTTTTGACTGCTCTGACTGGATAAAAATCTACTATTATAGGATTTTATAGGCTCTCATAGAGCCACCATATCACTTATTTGTAGTATGTAGCCAAATTTCAGTCTTTCATCCATTTGTGGGATTATTTGATTAAAGTATTTCTTCCCTAAATAAGGTTGATAATGAGTTTGTAAATAATAATTTAGAAGTAGGAAAGTGATACTCTTTATCAGATCTCTGTGGACAAGATTTCTATAAATAAAATATAGTCTTTTTTTTTTTTTTTTTTTTTTTTGAGACGGAGTTTTGCAGTTGTTGCCCAGGCTGGAGTGCAATGGGTGATCTCAGTTCACTGCAACCTCTGCCTCTTGGGTGCAAGCGATTCTCCTGCCTCAGCCTCCCAAGTAGCTGAGATTACAGGCATGTGCCACAATGCCTGGCTAATTTTGTATTTTTTAGTAGAGACCATGTTTCTCCATGTTGGTCAGGCTGGTCTCAAACTCCTGACCTCAAATGATCTGCCTGACTTGGCCTCCCAAAGTGCTGGGATTACAGGCATGAGCCACCACACCCAGTCAAAATATAGTCTTTTTATCAGTTGATATCTAAGTCTGAGACTGAACTATGGTGATATTTAAATAAAAGAGGCAATAAAAATGAATAAATAAGAGTCCCTGTCATCTAATTACTAATAGTCTGGTGGGAGGATATTAGTCTTCTTCGTTCAACATAAATTGCTTTTCATTCCAAAATTCATATTATTTTGGGAAAAAGCAGACTATTGTTCAGAACATGCCTGTCAAATAATACTCCAGCAATCTTTATTATTTGGGGAAGGAAATAAATATGAATGTTACATCAGATTTAGTCACTTAAAAAATAAAGGAACCATTATATTCCATGGAATATCATGCTGTCATGGTGCTTATAGTATGCTGGGAAAGACTATATATCTAACATATATACATATGTGTGTAGAGATATATGCCCTATTAGTGGAGTCAGAGAAAGCCTCACCGAGAAAGTTGATATTTAAACTAGAATGCACAGGAAAGCAAGGGCTAACCAACATGGGGATACAGGAAGAACATCACATAAAAAAAAAAAAAGGAAGACTAGAAGGAATTTGGAAATCCTGGAGAATAGAGAGAAGGTCAGTGTGGCTGGAAGTCACTTATTAAGGAGAGAAATGACTTTTAAAAATGAAGACAGAAAAGCCAGGCAGGGGCTGGGTCATGCCAAATCTTTTAGTCCGTACTGAGGATTTTAAACTTTATTATTAAAGCAATGAAAAGTCACTGCAAAGATTTCAGTGGCAGAATGACAGAATTTTACTTTCATTTTTACAAGGTCACTCTGATTTCTCTGACTGCTCTGTGGAGAACTTGGCTGAGTGGGTGTGAAAAAGGGAAGAGACATATTTACAAGAGTCCAGTGAACAAAGAAGATATCCCGGGTGAGGGTGTTGATGCAAATAGGAGTGGAATAATTTGTCATAATAACTTGGAGAGAAAATACACCAAACTTGATGATGGATTAGACAGGGTAGTGAGAGAGATGAAGATGTCAAAAATACTTCTGGTTTTTATCATCTTCAGAAGCCTAAAGATCTTCCTTTTTCGGCTTTAGAAATTAAACCCTTCGTTTTCCCCTCAAAAGTGGCAAAACGTATGAAAATCATTATGATAGTACAGTATGGAATGTGCATCCTGGATCTTGAAAGAATCTACCACGTATGGGTTTCTTAAGAAACTTAGGTCATAGCAGTTCTTTGAGAAACATTCCATTGTCAACAGTGGAAAAGTGAAAAAGTTTTGAGACTTGCCAGTATACCTGCAACATGAATACGACATTCAAGATAGACTTCTTAGTTTAAAAAAATTAGATAGATTCATGGCAGGGCTACCAAACCGTATAGACAGGAGACTGGTATAAAAAAATTATTTTAGGCCATGCGCAGTGGCTCACGCTTGTAATCTCAGCACTTTGCGAGGCTGAGGCAGGAGGATCACCTGAGGTCAGGAGTTCAAGACCAGTCTAGCCAATATGGTGAAACCCTGTCTCTACTAAAACTACAAAAATTAGCCAGGTGTGATGGCACACACCTGTGATCCCAGCTACTTGGGAGGCTGAGACATGAGAATCACTTGAACCTGGGAGAAAGAGGTTGCAGTGAGCCCAGGTCATGCCACTGCACTCAAGCCTGGGCAATAGAGTGGGACTCTGTCTCAAAAAAAAAAAAAAAAAAAAAAAAAGAAAAGAAAAGAAAAAAGAAAAAAATATTTTAATATGCCTCTCTATATCTTTTGATCTCATTGTCTTCTGAGAATTTATTGCCCATTTCACTGATGAAGAAATTGAGTCTTGGAGAAATTAGGTATTGTATTAGTATAAAGAACACATTATACATTGTATAAATGAAGAATTTTAGTAAGATCAGGGAGGTTAAACAGTCTTCCCACTATGGCATACATAGTATGTAGCAATTGCTATGTTAAAATTCCATGAAAGAGAAGATAGAACAAGAAAAGAAGGCGTATAGGAGAAACAAAATTAAGAACCTTCGATATGTAAAGGATAAATGAGTCCCCAAAGGGATTGAAAAGGAATGGATAGAAAGAAAAAATTGTGAAAGGGTGCGTTTTTATAAGAGTCGGAAGAGAGTGTTTCAAGAAGGAGGGAATAGTAGACTATGCTTAATGTTATTGAAAGTTCAAATGAGAGGGGAATGAAAATTATCTACTGAATTTGGCATTGTGGAAGTGAATTAATGAACACTTTTAGTGTTGAATTGTAAAAGTTTGAGGGGAGACGGAGGAATTAAGGAAGTATTGTCATTATGTGTATAAAATCTTTTCAAGAAGCTTGAATATTTAAGAAATTCATAGAAATGGGATAGTAGCTGAAAGGAAGTGTGGGATCCTGGTAAGATTTTTTTTTTTTTTGAGACAGAGTCTCATTCTGTCACCCACGCTGGAGTGCAGTGGCGTGATCTCAGCTCACTGTAACCTCTGCCTTCCAGGTTCAAGCAATTCTCATGCCTCAGCCTCCTGAGTAGCTGGAATTACAGGCGCGTGCCACCATGCCCAGCTGATTTTTTGTATTTTTAGTAGAGACAGGATTTCACCAAGTTGCCTAGACTGGTCGTAAACTCTTGAGCTCAGGAAATTCACCCACTTTGGCCTCCCAAAGTGCTAAGATTACAGGCGTGAGCCACTGCACCCAGCCTCTGGCAGAATTTTTAAGTTGGATGATAAAATCAAATAATTCATTGAAAAGAGAGAGGTTGAATATGAAGGAATAAAAATAATTCCTATTCAACAAGGGTGAAACTGTAGGTTACATTCTCATAACTTATGATGAGCTTAAAGAGTTTAGATTAAGAATGTCCTGCATGTTCCATTGAGTTAAGGGAGAAAGATAATAGAATGTAGTGTAGGAGTCATTTAGACTTATATTTGTTTGTAGGAGCAAACAAGACAGTGTAGAGAAGTTCTTGCTTTCATAGTACTACACTAATAATAGTTAACATTTATGAAGTACCATAATGTTGCAGGCTCTGAGCTGAGCATTTCATAAGCACTGTTTCATTTAATTGTCACAACTTTATGAAGGAGATAACACTATTATACTAATATTTTTTTTTCAGATGAGAAAACAGAAATTGGAGAGATTAAATAGTTTTCCTAATTTAATGTATGTGAAGAAGCAGAGCCAGGACTTCAATATGAATCTTAACATCATAAAGGCTTAATCATCACTTTAAATATTTCCTTAAGATATTGCTAATTCAAGCTGCAGGATTTTCCTATGAACTGAGGATATGAGCCAAGTTCAAATAGAAAAAAGGGGCTTATCCCTAGTTTTTAGTTGTCATCCCTTGACACTTCATACAAGGCTCTGTGATGTTGACTGACTGACTGAAAGACTGCAAACCTCCCCTCCCCATGGGTCATAATGTTTATTCACCTCATTTGAGGAAAAATCTTATTTCCTGCAAAGTTGGAAATACTTCATCTGCAGTAGAAAATGATTTCAATGGGTTTGTGTTTAAGGTGGTACCATAAAATTAAACCTAGCTCAAACCTCCCCCGCTCTGAGACTCTTTCCTGATACCTCACTTCTGTTCTTACTTAAATATCCCTTTTGAGTACCTCATAATGCATATGCAAATCACCCTGAGTTACCTTTTCAGATTCCAACCTCCTGCTGTGTAGGCACTAGGCTTTACTCAACTTTATATCCTCAATGTCTTTTACAGTGCTTGAATATAATCTGTGTGTAAAAAATACCTGCGAATTCAAAAAATGCATTCGATTCAATGACTTGATGGCCAAATGACTGGCTTGATTAAAATGGAAGAAATCCAATTGGGTTCCTTTCAAAGGAAATTTCACAGCTGACATTATGGCAATAAACAATTGGCCATTGTCTTTGTTCACATTAAGTAAACTAAAAATTGGAGAAGTAATTAAATCTCTCAAGAGGTGAGAATTCTGCCACTAGATGTGGATGAGAACAGATTTTGATAGTTTCTGCGGGTAAGCGCTGTACACCCCAGGTTTTCAGTTCGGACGCCTGGTGGCGCCACAGGCTAAAAAGTAGGAGGAGGCGGAGCCCTGTCTTTGCCTGCAGACTCCATCTTAGAAAAGACAAAATCTGAAAGGTGCTGGGAATAGATGCGAGTTAGAAAACGTCCGCAGCGAGCTCGTATTTTAGAGCTTTCTTCAGAATGGGGACTACACAAATGTTTGGAAGTCTTACAGGACTTCCGAAGACTTCATTTGCTAAAGGCAACGCACTCAGAGGATATACAGGAAATTGTGCAAGAAAAAATCTGGCAGAAAACGCAGGTGGTGGGTTTTCATTTTCTTCCTGGGCGTAGCGCAGGCGGCCCAGGAAAAGGAAAACTGCTTTTTATGGCCAGGGTTTCTGGAGATGGGCGCTGGGGACGGAAAGGGGAGCGGCAGGAGGACAGACTGGAGCAGGATCGTTTCCAAAGAGTTCAAATAACATTTTAGATCGACCCACAGAAGAGCCGTTGCTCCCAAAAAGAAAATCGGACCTATAGGAGCCCTGCATTTCCAAGTATTACCTGAAAAAAAAATTGTCTTTTGAGAAAAATCTGTGTCTGAGGTGTAACCGTTCCCTCCTTTGAAAAATTCTGAACGTTGCAGAATGTGTACCAGGGACAAGCATGAGGTCTGGGTGAATTTTCTATCATTGGAACTACACACTTGGTTTCAATTTCCATTTTCACAATAATGTGCTATGCAGTATTGGGGTAAGTAATTTGTCCATACGTGTGAAAAAATCGCTGGATGAACGACAACCCAAGGTAAGTTTAACTCTCCCAGAGAAGAATGGTAGATATCTGAGACCACCTGGGTCCAAATCATGACAATCAAATGACAATCTTTGAGATGCACATCTCACAGCAACCTGGTTGTCATAGTCTTGGCTGAAGATTTAGTCTGAGTAAATAATTATGAATTGGCTCTCTGAATTCTCCAGGCTCACTGAATTCTGCAACCTCCGGAGAGCATTTTAAATGCTAACAAAACATTTTAAATACCACTGATAACCCTGCATCACAAGCATCCACTGCAAGAGAATTACGAGACAATTTCAGTGCCACGTGGTAAATACTCAGGCAATTAACAGCAGAAATAGTTTCAAAAATTGTTTCTTCTTGTGAAGGACGGTGAAAGACAATGCCATTGGATAAAAATTACTAGGATCAGTCATGTGGACACTTACCTGCCCCATCCTAGAGCACTTCTGGAAAGACTTCATATGTTTAAGAACCATAATCTCAGGATCCTGAGATTAAAAAAAAAAAAAAGCCTTGATTCTTCCTACCAGAATTTTCTTTCCATTGGATACTTAAAATATTCCATAGTCTGACAAGCTAATAAGGCAAGCCAGAAAAGAGAACTACATGCAACATCACTTTGTTTCCAATGAAACTAGGTTTCAGGAAGCTCACAACAAGCCAGTAGATAGAGACAGCTGTCATCCTTGGCATTCTTCCTTTTGGATTCTGGATAAAGGTAGAGAAAAACAGCACCTTTCTAGATGTTTTTGTTATTTTATGGCTCTAATTTCCATCGTGTTTTTTTCTTGAAACATAGCTAATTGTTCATTAACAGTTAACAGGTATTGATGGCTTAGCTATTTTTATCTTTTTATCTATTTCACAAAGGTCTATTTAAAAGCTAGTAGTGTATTTTCTCTTTATTGTTAAGCACAGAAAAGGAACATTAAGCACAGAAAAGGAACACATTTTTTTCTGCTCATGCCTAATTTCCTTTGATCTTTCTCGAAGGTAAATTACCCTTAAAACTTTGAGTAGACTGTCCTAGCAGATATTCTAAGGCTTGACAAGGAAACTCATCCAACTTCTATCCATAAAATGATAATCTTCATAACTTCTCAAAAAAGGTCAAGCTATTTATTTTAAAGTCATCTTTTGCTTTTCTTGATATTTCATAAATGATGGTTGACAAGTTGTGATAGTCTACTTTTCAGCAGGACTGGTCTCCATCTACTTAATTTAAGTAACCATTTACTTGATTACTATTATTAATATATGGTTTTTACTTTTTATTTGAAATAGTCATTTGATGATTTTGGTGATATCGATGACCACAAAATCAAATGCAGATGTAAAACTACAAGAAAATAAAAACTGTAGAAATAAATGTCTTTTTCATTATTTAAGACATAAATCAACTGAGTTGCTATGTAGCTTATTTATGTCAATGTTAGATTTGTGTTTGTTAATTTTTACAAAATTTTCTTATTAAACATCAAAAATGATTAATTCTTTGGCAATTAATATTGCAGCATCTCCCGTACATTAAATGTCGTGTAAAATGGACTGACAAAATAATATCTTTTTTTCTTCATGTCAATGCTTTAATACTCTCCAGTGTGGTTTGGAAAAATTAAAGAAGATACAACAGAATATGCCTCAAATAAGACCTATTTGTTGATATTTAATATATTTATGATAGTTGTTGAGAAAATGAAAGCAGACATTATTCAATACACTGGATAATAAATTACATAAATACAAAGTGTTTGGTATTTCCATTTGCCTTTATCAAATACTTTTTTTCTTTCTGGAGAGTTTAATACACTAAGGGAGGTCCTATAATGGCACCACAGGTGCAAACTCAAATGGTGGTTAAAGCAGATTGCAAATACAGTGCTCTATGTTTCATATTATATTGCCCTGTGAAAGTTATATTGGATGCCTGAGATTCTGGTGGCATAAGTAATAGAAACATTAGGGTGATCAGAGTTTGTGCAGGACCATATTTGCTGGAAGGTGTTAGAAGAAGGAATAATGTAATACTTAAAGCCCAGTCTAAAGCAAAGGGTGATTCTGTTTTGCTAAGAATGTCCCATTCAGGATACTGACCTGCAGAATTCTGTTCTAGAGGCTCTGGATAGTTCTTTCTTCATTGCTAATTTTTCAGAGATTTTGGGCCTTAGGATGGGGAACTTGAGAGGTAGGGGACTGAGAGGGCAATTAATGTTTCTATAGATTAAAAAATATATATCCCAGCATTTTCAAATCAAAAGACTCAGGAGTTGGTACTAAATAGAAATTAGATACATCTGTGAGTCTCAAGGCACCTTGGAAAAATGTAACTCATTTGAGTTATTCATTTGCGTTGAGAAATGAGTTACATTTTCCCAAGGTGTTTTGGACTCACAGATGTAAATAGCCGTTCACTAGTTGTGTACTACTGCATCTAGGAATGCTACAAGAAATCAAGGAGAGTATCTTGTAGAGACCATATACATGGCAGAACATGTAGACGGAGCAGTATTCATAAGTGTATTTTGGATCCCAATTCCCATGTCTTCTCTTCTATATGCTAGGAAAATGATGGCAGGAAATATCCTGATGAGGATGGGAAATTTTGTCAATGGAAAGAAATAGGTTGAGGTTAATTTAACCATCGTGATATTGGATGATGGGTCACCATACAGATCCAAATCTGCATTGGTCTTCACCAAAGTTGTTGGTTGTCAGTGACTTTACTCAGCTGTAATATACAGTTTAGTTCAGTACAGTAATCCTAGAAAAAAAGTTTTTCCTCTCTGGCTATCACTTTTCTATAAGGAATTTGGATATACGATATAATAGAAAACTATCTTTAAGGTTTTACTGGACTACTGAAGACTTAATGAAAACTTTAATAAAACATATACATTGGTATAAAAGTACTAAAAGCAAACTCATTACTCAAACCCATAAATTCCAAGTCTATACTAATCTACGGTGTGGATTCTGAGATTGTCAATCCCACTGTTGATGTAAAAGACAGTACACTCCTAATTATCATGTCATCATTTATAAACTGCATCCCAAGGAGCCATATCTGCTTTTAGACCATATCCGCTGTTTCCTGTGTTTCAGATCCAGACAACAGAAAAAAAATAGATACTTTGGCTTCATAATACCACTCTCCTTTCACCCTAAAACCTTCAATAGAGGTAGATAAAGACAAGTACAATTCTATGATCACTGCCAGAGATCTGGAGTTACCCTAAGCTGAAAAGGAAACATAATATAACCAGGTCTTCATTTTCACCAAACTGCCTCTACACTTATCAAGCATGAAAACACAGCCCTAGAGAGTGCATTTTAGCAACACAATGCCATAGACAGAAACTTAGAAAAACACCCAAATAACCTGTTTGCTTCTGGTGTCTCATTATGTGCAGTACTCCATGAAAATGGGCACAAAGAATCTGCTTTGAATTTTAAGGCCCTTAAGAGTCAAGTTTTATGTGAGGGAAACAGATACTACTACACTGAGCCAGGCAGCATGGTGTTGGTGTTGGTGGCAATATTTGATGGCAATGGCAATTCTCCTTTGTGTTGTATTTAATGTAGAAAGGATGTGATGTTCAAGGTGGTGGCAGTAGAAGGAGACTAGGTATGGAAGGTCTTCATGTCCTATTGGTTACTCAAAGACTTGAGTTTCCATCTATATAGCATGTTAGCCCAAGACTTGGAAGTGTGCCTCGCCAGGTTTTTGCGTGTTACTAATCTAGCCAATCATAGACTTCAGGTTATGGTCAAGGACACTAAGATGCCACCTACATACTCCAGATTCAGACAACAACTGCTGCTGGTCAGCTGTTTCTACTGGCTACATCTTGACAGACCCCAAGAATATGGGGAATATGAAAATATATGTTAATTATAATTTCCAAGCATTGTTTCCTTGTATTTCTTTAGCATATCTAAATTGATTATTTATGCATTGTATTTTGTAGTCAGAGTTTCAGGTTTCTTCCCCTCACCTCATATTCTATGCCCCTCTACATCTTTGGATTTCTTCAATAGTTACTAATTTTCGATATTGTATTTAGCCTTATTTTCTTTTAAAGTAAAATTTCAATAGTGATCTTAGTGAAAATTCAATCATCTACCAGATTACCTAAACCTGATTTAAGTTTTAGCCTATTTTAATAATGAAAAGATGTCTGAGATTTTTGGAAGAGGTCATACCTCTCTCTCTCTCTCATCTCTATTTCTGTTTATATCTGTCTATCTAGCTCTATCTGCAGTCCTGATCACTATTTTTATTTTCAAGGGGACAGATTGTCCTAATAGACTATGATGGTTCTCCTTAAATACAAATGGGCTAGATTCTTGTGCAGGTATCATTTTTAAAATCTTTACTTGCTTATTTGTACTGTGGGAAGAGAATAAACAACACCATTTCTCCTTTTCGAATGACATTTATTTCATGTTTAGTTTTCTTGTTTGTTTGTTGTTTTGTTTGAGACAGGGTGTCGCCCTGTCACCGAGGCTGGAGAGCAGTGGAGTGATCTTGGATCTTGGCTCACTTCAACCTGTAGCTCCAGGGCTCAAGTGAGGCTCATACCCCAGTCTCCTGAGTAGCTGGGACTATGGGCATGAGCCACCACACCTGGCTGATTTTTGTGTGTGTGTGTGTGGTAAACATGGGGTTTTGCCACATTGCCCAGGCTGGTCTCCAACTCCTGGCTCAAGCTATCCACCCGTCTCAGACTCCTGAAGTGCTGGGATTACAGGTGTGAGCCACCACATCTAGCCAACCTTTATTTTGAAATCCTGTTTGCTTGAGCTTTATGAAATGTATGTCTTGATAGATTGTGGGAAAACTTATTTGTATCCTCAATAAGGCAAAAGTGAATTAGTTGAGCATGCCCCCAATTTTCACCCTAGATTAGGGTAATAAACACTCCCTTCTCATCCTAAAGTATTTCTCTTAGATTTTCTGCAGGGTATTAGTAGTAGATCACAGAAAACCCTTCCTTCTTCTGCCGTCTTATAGCTAAGTAAAGCCGGCTTGTCGGCAGAAAGTCATTGAAGGGCTGAAGATTCCTCTCTATTGAAAGAGGGATAGTAGTGGGGATAATATCTTCATATCCTTTGGCATTATCTTTGATAGGAAACTGGTCATGTAAATCCCTTTGACTACCCTTTCTCTTAATTCTTGTAATTTTCATCTCATGGCATTCAAAAGATCAAATCACCCTTTAGTCCAAAAAAGACAGGCAAGCTTAATTATGATAGATAAACAATGTGTTCTTATTTATTTTTTGAATGGCTAATCTTTTGTAATAAGACTATAATGACTTGCTTTCATTTTTTTAGTATGTTTTTGAAAATATTTTTCTATTCCTATATATGATTATTTGTGTAATATTTTAATATGTTAGATTTTATTGAAATGAATCTTCAAAATTGTGAAAGTGACTCCTAGGATAATGTCTCTGCTTGTACAGTATATGAAAAGTAAAGCCAAACCTAAGAAATTAAACCTACTGTAATAACATAATTTTAAAATTGTGTAATAGATTCCCTCATTACAATATAAATAATTACTATATGTAAACATGGTACTTCATTCAAACTTATAAATATGCTATAAATTCTAATTAATATATATGATTCCTTATTAAAGAAGATTAAGAAAATAAGAGCATTTGTAAAGAAGGAATGTGTATTCTCATCAAGGTTTAAGAAAATAAATGATTTAAAATAGCGTAGCGGATAGAATGCATTTAAAGCTGGAAGCTCATATACAAATATAAAATATTGGTGTTGGTTCTATCATCTTTGAAAAAGAGAAACTTACTTTTATTTCTAGATGTATTAATAGCATTAAAGTGAAAGATGGGTAAAACCTTCTGAATTGTGAGGACACACATGACAACATGGGAGGTTTTAAATTTTATTACACAAGAAAACCTAATGTGTTATTGATTATTGTATCCTCTGAAATATCTTAGATATTAAGTTTTCTATTCTCTAGCTTGTGAGGGGAGCAAGATTATGTTATTTTCTTCATATTACCTATTTTCCTCTCCTTTATATTATCCTAAATTAACTATAACTGGTTTAGTTCAGAAAACCTGTCCAAAGGAAATAACCATATATCTAGTTAAATGTAAAATTTCAAGTAATCTACCAGTTATAATCTGCCTGTATGATAAAACTGATTTTCACTACATCTATTTCTGACCCTAATTAGGTTTTGCAGCTTATATAAAAAGCTATTTTTAAAGACTTGGGCCTTGGGATTTATTCACCTTGATGAATAATGCTCAATGTCAATGAATTAAAATATTTTGAGTTATTATAACATCCATATAAAAGTTATAATCATGAAAAGCAAAAAATAATATCAACAGGTAGAGAAAGGCGTTCGTTTTCTAAATGTTAAGAAAGGGAACCTGTGATTATTCTTTTCTTTAGCCAGTTACAGAGGATAAATGATAGCTTTTAAAAATATTATACTACTGTTACATTTAACAAGTCATCCAGTCCAGTTTTCTGAAAATACAGGGGATAGAAAAACAGGTTAAATGATACCATGAAGAAACAATCAAACAAATTCAGAATGTAGGACATCCTACAAAACAACTAGTCTGGACACCAGAAATTCAATGTCATTAAAGATGGGGAACTATTCTAGAGTAAATAGATCTAACACCCAAATACAATGATCAAAGTTGGTTGAAAAACAAAGTTTCTAAGACATTCCTTATAACAAATGGTTAAAGTAAGGGCATTTTTCAAAGGAACTTGAATGAATGAGAATTCCTATCAAAATTGAGGAAAAGATAATAGAAAGACAGTTAGTGAAATTTGATAGGGACTGGACTTAATATTGTATAATTATTGTTAATTTTCTTAGGTATGATAGTAGCATTATGATTGTATGAGATAATATTATAATTATGTGATACCTGCTGAAATATTTAGAGGTGAAATATGATATCTGCAAGTTACTTTCATATGAGTTAGCAGAAAAGGGGATATGTGTGTATAAAATAAGAAAGAAAAAATATGGTAAAATATAAACAATTGTTAAGTTTGGATGGAGGTTAGAGTTGTAGTTTATGTATAGTTCTTTTAACTTTTCTATATATTTAAATTTGTTCTTTATCTCAATATTTTTTAACCTAATGGTTCTTTTAGAGACACATCCAAATATTTAAAATTATTTTTTAAGGCAGCCTTAGGTTTTATAGAAAATTGAGCAAATAGTACAGACATTCCCCTCACATAGCCATTTTCTCCTACTCAAAGTTTCCTTATTATCAAAATCTTGCATTACTGTGGTACATTTTTTTATAACTGATGAACCATTACTGGTGAATTATTAACTAAATTTCATAGTTTAGTGTTCACTCTTTGTGTTGTATAGTTCTGTGGATTTTGACAACTGCATAATATCCTGTATCTACCATTGTAGTATCGTAAATTAAAGTCCCCTGTGTTTAATCTCTTTTTATTCCCCCTTTCTCTTCTTCGTAGCCACCACTGATCTTTTAAATGTCTCTATAATTTGGCCTTTTTCTGATACCATGTAATTGGAATTATACAGTATCATTGCCTTTTTAGACTGAATTCTTTCACTGAGAAATATGCATTTAAGTTTCCTTCATGTCATTCTGTGGCTTGATAACTTATTTCTTTATGTTAACATTTTTTAAAAACCCAAAAAGAAAATTTAAAAGCCTAACAACAAACTACAACATATATACCTTGTTTAGAAACCGATTGAAAAACCCATCACTAAAAATACATTTTTAAAGATACTTTGGGAAACTGGAATATTTGCTGGCTATTTAATATTATGAAATTGCTCTTAACTTTGCTAGATGTGGTAATTGAATTGAGGTTATGTTGAAAATTCTCCTAGGCATTAGAAAGAAAAATAATATTGATACATTTACAAGAAGAAAATATCTGGCTGCTCTTGGAGAGTTTCATGAGGTTCAGACACATCAAATTTCAGGGAAATGTGAAGTGGAAGCAGTGCAAAGAAAGAAATATGAGTAAGGAGACTATTTCAGTGTCCATTAGAACACTCTTATTCGGATTCTGTGCTTTTCCTGGGTCTTTGTGTTTTTCAGTTGGGTTTGAGTGAGTGCGACGATGGTAAACTAACCACCACTGAGTTGCACACATGCCCAAACTCTGAACAAAACCAGAACTTTCTTAGTCAAAGCCTTCTTTCTGAAGCATCTTAGGACTGAGATCACTCCCTTCCAGGTTCTGAAATTTATTTTCTCCAGTTTGAAAAAAAAATGGCTTGGACCTGTGTAAATATTTATTTATTCTTGCCCTGACTTTATCGGTGGACTGAAGAGCCTTTCGAAATGCCAATAAGACTTCGGTACATTGAGAGACGCTACTTGAAAATACTATTTCCATTGCCATCAGCCTGCAAGAAAGCATTGGGATTTTCTTAGTTTAGGAAAATAAATACTCGGAAGAGACGCGGGGTGGCGCTGCAGCCTTAGAAGTAGAAGCAGCAGAGCACCCAGCCGACGCTCCTTTACCCAGATATTCAGCTAAAGAAGCAGTGAGCAGGAAGAGGAGGCTTTCTAAGGCGGTTGCTCTGGGAAATTTGGGCCCTGGGATTGTCCATTCAGCCCAGTATCAGCGAGATACGGGGAGAAAGAGTCAGCGACAACGTGAGCCCGAGCTGGAGCAGGTTTGGTGCGAGACCAGAAGGCAATGGGGGCCGGAGAGGGGAAGGAGCGCGTTCCGAAACAAAGGCAAGTCCTGATATTCTTTGTTTTGCTGGGCATAGCTCAGGCTAGTTCCCGGCCTAGGCACTATTCAGTGGCTGAGGAAACGGAGAGTGGCTCGTTTGTGGCCAATTTGTTAAAAGACCTGGGGCTGGAGGTAGGAGAACTTGCTGTGAGGGGGGCCAGGGTCGTTTCCAAAGGAAAAAAAATGCATTTGCAGTTCGATAGGCAGACCGGGGATTTATTGTTAAATGAGAAATTGGACCGGGAGGAGCTGTGCGGCCCCACAGAGCCGTGCGTCCTACCTTTCCAGGTGTTACTAGAAAATCCCTTGCAGTTTTTTCAGGCGGAGCTACGAATTAGGGACATAAATGATCATCCCCCAGTTTTCCTAGACAAAGAAATACTTTTGAAAATTCCGGAGAGTATCACTCCTGGAACTACTTTCTTATTAGAACGTGCCCAGGACTTGGATGTAGGAACTAACAGTCTCCAAAATTACACAATCAGTCCCAATTTCCACTTCCACCTTAATTTACAAGACAGTCCCGATGGCATAATATTACCACAGCTGGTGCTGGACAGAGCCCTGGATCGCGAGGAGCAGCCCGAGATCAGGTTAACCCTCACAGCGCTGGATGGCGGGACTCCACCCAAGTCCGGCACGGCCCTGGTACGCATTGAGGTTGTGGACATCAATGACAACGTCCCAGAGTTTGCAAAGCTGCTCTATGAGGTGCAGGTCCCGGAGGACATCCCCGTTGGATCCCAGGTTGCCACTGTCTCTGCCAGGGATTTAGACATTGGAACTAATGGAGAAATATCTTATGCATTTTCCCAAGCCTCTGAAGACATTCGCAAAACGTTTCGATTAAGTGCAAAATCAGGAGAACTTCTTTTAAGACAGAAACTGGATTTCGAATCCATCCAGACGTACACAGTAAATATTCAGGCGACAGATGGTGGGGGCCTATCTGGAACTTGTGTGGTATTTGTCCAAGTGATGGATTTGAATGACAATCCTCCAGAACTGACCATGTCCACACTTAGCAATCAGATCCCAGAAAACTTGCAGGACACCATCATTGCTGTATTCAGCGTTTCAGATCCTGATTCCGGAGATAACGGAAGAATGGTGTGCTCCATCCAAGATGATCTCCCTTTCTTCTTGAAACCTTCTGTGGAGAACTTTTACACTCTGGTGTTAAGCACAGCCCTCGACCGGGAGACCAGATCCGAATATAACGTCACCATCACCGTCACAGACTTGGGGACACCCAGGCTGAAAACCGAACACAACATAACCGTGTTGGTCTCCGACGTCAATGACAACGCCCCCGCCTTCACCCAAACCTCCTACACCCTCTTCGTCCGCGAGAACAACAGCCCCGCCCTGCACATCGGCAGCGTCAGCGCCACAGACAGAGACTCAGGCACCAACGCCCAGGTCAC